>SWCR01000013.1:0-120366 GCA_007556565.1 Elsinoe fawcettii | reverse complement strand
TGGGGGGAACGGAGAGGTTGGGGGAGGTCGGGGAGGTAGCGGTGTTGTTGCTTGTGCTGTTGGTTGCTGTGGAGGAGGTGGTGCGGTTCGTGCTGGGTCGGGTGGATGAGGGAACGGGTTCATCTCGGGCGATGCTGAGGAGGGTTTCGGCTGCGACGATGCCGCCCATGGAATGCCCTATGAGGGCGACGCGGACGGAGGGGTCGATGGTGGGTGAGGGTGTGCCGGCGGCAACTTCGAGGTCGATGACTTTGTTTTGGAGCCTGGGAATGTTAGTTGAGGGAATATGATGTCTGTAGGGGGCCGGATGACCATTCTTTGAACTTGGCTACACTGTCGTGTAGTTCACCTCGAGTCTCGAATTTGGGATAGACCACCGATAGCACATCGATCCTGGGTAGGAGGTCGGATACTAGGACACGAAGGTGCTCGGGAAATTTTTCAAAGGTATCGTCTCCACCTTTGAAGCCATGGATGAAGACGAGAAGTAGTGTCTTTCTCATCTTCGGGTCGCAGGCGGTATCATGATCAGCGCAGGTTTGGCCACACCACAGTTACGACTCGGCCGCTGGACGCTTCGACGAAGGCTAAAGTGCTCGAGATTCGCAGGTACGAATGTTTACATGAATGGTGTACAAGATGTTGCATGAAAGTGATCGGCAGGATTGTTGGTCAACGGAGAGGTTCAGGATGACGTTGCGGCCAGCGCCACGGCTGTCTCTGACTTCAGGTTTGCTCACTTGGAATTTGTGCTCGCTGTCTCTTTCGCTTGTGCATTCACAAACAGGGTTCACAAAATTCTGGTATTATTGGATCACTATCTTACAAGTTCTCGTCGGCAACTGTGCTCTTTGTCCTGCAGCCGACTTTCATCCTGACTCTTACTTCAAAGTAGCAACCTGTACGGTCGCCGTGATCTTGCCTTCATCGCCCTCGAAAAGTGGTTGCTCATCAATCTCATTATGATTGACTGTGCCTTTCGTCTGAGTTGGTCTCGACATCTGATGACCGTGTGTGGTTGTACCATAGCTGCCGGTGGAAAGACCTTGGATCTTCTTGAGCAATGGTCGAAGAGTAGCCAGTGACGCAGCGGTAATTGTAAGTCCGGCTTCGAGCATCGACCACCGTCCGATGACGAGATTTGTCACTGCCTGATCTTGAGTGTGCCAACCAAGAATGACCGCACATCGTAATGCCGAAGCAATACCTCCGATCGTGCCGATGATGAGAAGCACTGCGGTAGAGAAAGCAGCCAAACCACTGATAGAAATGGACATGACCAGGAGAATTGACATGACCGCGAAGAGTACATCAACGACCGTGTTCATCAACGAGTATGTGTAGGACACAGCAGTGTAGGCTGAGTTGAGCGGGCAGTCTACATTGGTGCGGGATCCCACACCGCATGACGCGAGTGACATGACCACAAAGACGATGCCCATGAGTGTGAGCACGGCAGTCGACCCGATGACTGTCCAGCGCTGCCATTTGTTGTTGGGGCCGTACAGACGTGCCATGAAGAAAGCAACCGATATCTTGACGGCAATGACGCACAGCCCGTAAAGTGCGTTGATCCATTTCGCTCGCTGCAAGATATGTCAGCTTCGTTTGGAGCTATCGATGCAAGAACGGCACTCACAACTATGATAGCCATGAAACCATATCTCTGATCTCCGCTGAAGACCAGCTGTTGAACATGGATCGTGTTGTAAAAAACACCGATATAGGCACCAAAGACTCCCTGTGGTCTCATGAGTCGGTGTCCTCTCTATGCAAACATGGATATTACCAGTGCAGCAAGAATCGCCCAGTCGTCTGGACCAATGCTTTTCAAGATCCTAGTCCGGGTGAAAATGCGGAGAGCGAGCGTGATAGTAGAGAAGACAAGCAAGATCGGAGCCAGGATTCGGAGCCTTCCCAGCTCAGCGTTCTGAGCAGCGACTGAATCGTACTGATCCATGTTGAATTACAAAAGCAGATAGGCAACCCAATGGAAATCGAAATGAAGAAGTACAGCAACACGGAAGACCTACATAGCCTCGATGAGGGGAGGGGGTACTGTACCTAAATGCGAAACCACCATGATCCTTTGGTCGCGCCACAAAGGCGTTATGGACGAGATCCCGAAGGACGTTCAACCTATAGACCGCCGGCTGCCGAATCGACCACAACGAAGATTTTGGCGGCATGTGTACCGCAATTCGTTACGATCAACCTAGAAACAGCCATGTATACACGGAAGACATCGATGTGGTTGGTGGTGAAGAAGGGAGAATTTGAAATCGAAAAACGCCCGGCAAGCGGAACACATCGCCCGAACGCTTCCAGTGCCACCATTGAAATTGAATCTCGCTCCCCATGGGGACGTTGTTTCTTTCCCTCTTAGCTAACAGATTGTCCTTCTGGCTACAACGGAATGCCCGTCACGGACCATTTGGTCAACCTGCTCGACACTTACAATGAGCTGAACGCCGCCGTTGTGGATGAGTTGCACGAGGAACCCTCACCGTTGGAATTCATGCGCCATGTCGCCCTGAATCGACCCTTTGTGATTCGCAAAGGCGCTTGTGGCTGGAAAGCTACGCGAGAATGGGATGCCGACTATCTGGCTTCGATCATGGGCGACAGTGCGGTCCAGGTTGCCACGACTCCTCATGGGAACGCAGACGCCGTTCTAACCACATCGGATGGTGAGAAGCTTTTCGTAGAACCACTGGAGGAGTTGGAACCTTTCTCGGAAGTCCTACGGTACATCATATCCCATGGTCGGGACGAAGTGGAGGGACCCGTCAAGTATCTGCAGACGCAAAACGACAATCTCAGGGAGGAATATGCCGCTCTTTTCAACGACGTGCCCAACAGCATCCCTTTCGCCCGGATCGCTCTACAGCAAGATCCAGACGCAGTCAATTTCTGGCTCGGTAGCCAGAAGTCTGTCACGGCGCTGCACAAGGACAATTACCAGAACATCTACGCTCAGATCAGAGGCAAGAAGCACTTCATTCTTCTGCCGCCCATCTCGGCTCCAGCCGTCATGGAGAAGGAGCTCAGGTTGGCCAGATATGAAAGCGTCGCAGAGGGGCGGCAGTCTAGTGAGCACGATCTGGTTGCCGTCGTCCAAACGCCTGAGGAACTGGTGCCCGTTCCAACGTGGGATCCGTTGGAAAACAATCTACCGCCAAACGTCTTTGGCGAGCATGTGAAGCCTGTACGAGTCACGCTTGGGGAAGGTGACATGATGTACCTTCCAGCAATGTGGTTTCATCACGTGATGCAATCGGCCGGTGACGAGGGGTTCAGCTGCTCGGTGAATTACTGGTAAGAAAAAATTGTCATTACTTCTGGGGTATCATTCGCTAATCATCACAAAGGTACGACATGGAATTCGCCGGCCAATTCTGGGCGAGCAACTCCTTCATAAGGGACCTGTCTCTCGTCGATCCTCATCATCAACCTTGAGCCAGTTCACGCGATCACAGTACATTCGTCTCACACAGCGAGAACAAGCGCATCCACCCAAGCTCCTCTTCTTCCGCTCCTACCATGGCGTCGTCATCATCCAAAGCCTGCCCGTACTCTTGAATGCAGCAATCGAAGGGCAGATTCGAGAGTTGACCGGACCAGTAATCTTTCGGATCATGCTCAGAGGCTAGGTCGCTTCTGGCAGCACTCTTGAGCTCTCCGAGATTGCCCCAAATGATGTCTGTCTTCTGACGTAGCTTGTCAAGAGCTTTGCCATCTTCGCGCAAGCTGTTCATCATCAATATGAATGCCAACATATGGTGCATCATGAGACTTACTCGCAAGCATCATCGCGGAACAGGAATTGACCATCAGAGTTGGAGACATGCAGCCAAATCCTGGGTACATCCTCGTCTTTGATTATCTGCTTTGGACGAACCGAGTCCTCTACAAGTAGGTAGAAGTCCCATGACCATACCGGTTGATCAAGATCCATCTCGTATTCGGATCTGCTCTGTGTGTCAACGTCGGCTTCCACCTGGCTGACTGCGAAGTCTTCCAGGATGGGTGGGTAGAAGTCTACGACTCGCACTTGGCAACGGCGTCTCTGGTTGATGAAGGGCAAATCATGGTCGCCACGATCTTTGTGTCGTAAAGTGCCTCTACTGGCAACTAAACTCTCGATTGTCGTGAGTGGGACACTGGGATATGTTGAGCGAACCATATCGTGTTAGCATCGTACCGGCTTGCGAATCATGCTTGTCACTCACCATGCTTGTTGCCTTGTATTCCCGGTAGTTCTCTGACACCTTCAGCTAATTTCTGCTCTGCTGCTGCCCGTTCTTGAGCCTTCTTGGCCGCGGAAATACGCTTTGTCTTTGATTTCTTAGCCTGTTTCGCTCCCTTCTCAGCGACACCCTTTCTCTTCGCCCAGTACTGCTCTCTTCGCTCCAACAAGGCTTGGCCCTGGTCACTTGTTTGTGGATTTGTTCTCTCCACCGATATCTTCTCCGGCCAGTTCCTATCGGGCCACATATTTCCTTCCAACTTGGAGTAATTACTGAGCTTGATGCGGACATTCGACAATTTCACAAAGTGATGTTCCTTGACATTACCTTGGATAAAGGAGCTGTGTGGGGATCTGACCTCGATCTTGAGCACAGTCTGACCCCAAGGACCCTCCCACTTGCCCTTCATGTCTTTGATGTAGTTGAAGGTATCGCCATCTCGTCCCTCAGCGGCCTCCTCTTCTGGGGTTGGGTAATCGTATAATTGCTTGTTTGTCGTGTAGTCCGAGACGTAGACTTCGAGATAGTCGTACGAGGTAGGAAAGATCTTGACAATTTCTACGACCATATCATAGAAGCCGTTGACCTGCATGTCTCTGATCAACGCAAATTTGAAGCCTGCAGGCCTCGTGGTTCCCGATGGCAGAGTTCCTGTGGTAGCGTGGTTGCGTGAAAGTCCGTAACTGGTTGAAGTCTGGAGAGATGGATGTTGCGCAGCTGGGCCAGTTGGAGCTCCTTTGGGGGGATCTGAGACCAAAACATAGCCTTGAATCTGATCGCCATATTCCTGCTTCATGGTCATTGCATAGTACTGCTCGTCGTATCTTGGTGCGTCCTTCGGGTGGAGATAGATGCTTTCGATCTTTGTGCCTCCTGCTGCGTATTGGCTTGCAAAGACAGGATCTGGAATGTGATCGCGGCTGAATATAACAAAGTTGGTGGTCATGTGCGACAACAACGACAGGTTCCCTCGAAAGGTCGTTTTCTGTCCTATGTCAGACGCAATCCAGCAAAATATGATGTGCACCATACCTTTATGTTCCGAAGAAGAACGATATCACCAGCATCTGGACGAGGGAGCATAGATTCATCCTTCTTGAAGAACTTGACCCGAGTTCCGCTCCAGCTTCCATTGTTCATCATCAGGTCAACGTCGCAGATGGAGAATGTGCTCTGCCAATCGCCAGCTATCCAGGTCAGTGTATCTTCAACAGGGCAGAGAAAAGATTTTTGTTCACCTCCCCCTCCAGACCTGCTGGGAATCATGACATCAGTGACAAAGCCGGCAATCGATGCGAATGTCAGATTGGCATCATTCAGGAAGATTGATACGCCAGTGTAGCCTGAAGGCAACTGGCAGGCTTGAAGAGGCATGCTGGCAGCGTAGATGTGAGAATCGTGTTATGCTACGCCTAGACAGACTCAGTGTCAAGAGACCTCGCACCGCGCCCTACGAAATAATTCGACAGCTTGCATGAATCCCTGATGTGTCCAAGGAAAAAGAGTGGTTGCGGCGAAAGACGTGAATCAATTAACGCGAGCACGCGAGGGTCACGTGGTCTGATTTCCTCTTTTAGCGCTCGAGACAAAATGACGGCCGGTGAAAGGCTTGGCAGAGTGAAACCCCCACGTCCTTGTTTGACCCTTCTGATTTCACTGTGAATCGTTTCTTCCACCAAACATTCCTTCAACATCACTCCTCGCTCCTCGCTGCTATTGCCGCTCAACTCGCTGCCTCAACTTACACAGCACAGCGACTTGTCAACATGGCTGACCGATATATCCCAGAGCACAGGCGCACAACTTTCAAAGCGAAAAACACTTTCAAGCCCGACGAATTGCGTCGCCGCCGTGAAGAGCAGCAGGTCGAGATCAGGAAGCAAAAGCGCGAAGAGAACCTTGCAAAGAGACGTGGTATTGCGAGCGGTGATGGCAGGCCAGGTGCTTCACTGGGTGCCGCCCCTGACAGCGACGATGAGAGCATGACTATTGAGAGTCAGGTAGGTGTCATACCCATAGCTCGGCAGGCACAACAGCATGGAGCGCTGTCAAATGCCTCCAATGACGTTGTCGCCGTCGAAAGCCATGATTTATACTGCTAGAGCCAGTGCTGACATTTTTCACAGCTGAATGAGGAGCTCCCACAGATGGTCAAGGGTGTTTTCTCAGATAAGATCGAAGATCAGATTGCTGCCACTACAAAGTTTCGCAAGCTATTGTCGAAAGAGCGCAACCCACCTATCGAGAAGGTCATCGAGACTGGAGTTGTTGGACGATTTGTAGAGTTCCTCCGCTCACCTCACACCCTTGTCCAGTTCGAAGCTGCTTGGGCACTCACCAACATTGCCTCCGGATCAGCACAGCAGACACAAGTCGTGATTAATGCCGGCGCGGTACCAATCTTCGTGGAGCTACTCAAGAGTCCGGAACCAGATGTCAGGGAACAAGCTGTGTGGGCGCTAGGTAACATTGCTGGTGATAGCCCGCAGTGCCGTGACTTTGTCCTGTCTTGCGGTGCTCTTCCACCTCTTCTCTCCCTTTTGGGTGATTCGAGGAAGTTGAGCATGCTCCGCAACGCGACTTGGACTCTGAGCAACTTCTGCAGGGGCAAGACTCCTCAGCCTCACTGGGATACTGTAAGCGTGGTCAGCCAGGTCTGGTACATCCCATACTAATTATTCCAGATTGCTCCAGCTCTACCAGTCCTTGCCAAGTTGGTGTATTCTCTCGACGACGAGGTCCTCATCGATGCTTGCTGGGCCATCTCTTACCTGTCTGATGGATCTAACGACAAAATCCAGGCTGTGATCGAGGCCAACATCCCTCGCCGCCTCGTGGAGCTGCTCATGCATGCATCCACCTCTGTTCAGACTCCAGCACTGCGCTCTGTTGGTAACATCGTTACTGGTGATGACGTTCAGACCCAGGTCATTATCAACTGCGGTGCTCTCCCTGCACTTCTCTCACTTCTCAGCTCGACCAAGGATGGCATTCGCAAGGAGGCCTGCTGGACTATTTCCAACATAACGGCTGGTAATTCCACCCAGATTCAGGCTGTCATTGACGCCAACTTGATGGTACCTCTCATCCACTTGTTGTCAAATGGCGACTTCAAGACCCGCAAGGAGGCTTGTTGGGCAATCAGCAATGCGACTTCTGGAGGACTCCAGAAGCCGGAGCAGATCCGCTTCTTGGTGTCAAATGGCGCAATCCGCCCGCTGTGTGACCTGCTTGCCTGCCCGGACAACAAGATTATTCAGGTCGCTCTAGACGGCTTGGAGAACATTCTCAAGGTCGGCGAGATGGACAAGGAGGCATCCGAGGGTACTGCAGAGAACCCCGTCAACCGATACGCACTCTTCATTGAGGAGTGCGGTGGTATGGAGAAGATCCACGACTGCCAGAACAACTCCAACGAGGAGATTTACATGAAAGCTTACAACATCATCGAGAAGTACTTCTCCGACGAGGAAGGCGAGGGTGAGATGAACGACCTGGCTCCTCAGGCAGGACAAGATGGCCAATTCGGGTTTGGCGCTCAAGGCCAACAGCAAAACTTCAACTTTGCCAACGGCGGCGATACCATGGACATGTAAAGGTTTGATCGAAAACAAAGATCACATCAGCCCATATTGGCCTGCTCGCCGACAGCACCACAAGTCTCGTCCGTCCAGCTGCTATTTAGTCTCGCCATCACGGCCTGACCACCTTTTTTGGCAAATTCAGAAGTCACAACACTCTGCTGCCCTTAGCGCGGTCACAACACCGAGCTCATCCCCAAATTCCCCAACGCGACACATTTCAGACACCAGTACTGTTCAGGCTTCTCACACAGTCTTAGCACAGCCCCGATCGCGATTCCCAAGATACACAGCCAATGTAACACCACCACCCTATCATCTAAGCATCTGAGTCGACACCCGAATTATCGCAGGTATTTCGCTCACTCTGGCGCACATGTTTCGACGAGGAACGGCCGCGTCGAGGCTGCTTGGTTGCGGCGATCACAAGCAGATTCATAGACGAAGCCAGAATGATAACCTCAATAATTGCCATTCTTTGTGATCCCAAACGCTACAAAAGACCGCTCGCTGCCTGTGATACATATAAATCTTTACGCATCAAAACCCAGAATCTCATTCGCCCTCCTCATGACCTCCCTCTCCCCTTCCGTCAGCCCCTCCTTTTCACTCTCCCACCTCGCCAACCCAAACGCCCTCAGTCCATCCTCACCATACAGCCTCGCCACGTCCTCCGCCCCCGGTCTGCCCACGTGCCTCCTCTCTCCCTCACCACCCGGGAAATCCGGACTCGGCACGCCCTCCAAAAACGCCCTCCTCTGTCTCACCAAATACTCCGCGTTCTTCTCCGTGAGCGGACAAGCGGGGATATACATGACGCTGCTGTCCTCTTTTCCCTGATGGACCTTATCCACCGCGTGGATCGTGTCGCAATTCCATGCTACGTAGTCGCCGGGTTTGACAAAGGGGACGTGCACCATTGTTTCGTCTAATCTCAGATGCGTGTGCAGGGCGGGGGCTAGTTCCTGGCCGCGACCTGGGGTGGCGCCGTGGAGCCATGAGGAAGCAGGGGACTCGAGTCGCCAGTTCGCTTTGTCTAGGAAGGCAGGGTCGGCGAGTTCGTCGGGGGTGGCGGTGTTGGTGTCTAGGCCCTGGGGAGCGTGGATAGGGGCGAAGAATGGGCGGAGGAGGACGTAGGAAGTGGCGAGTTGGAGAAGGGGGTTCACCAGGAGGGTACCTTCGTTAGGACCGGTGTGGGAGAGTGAGAGCCAGCCTTGAGCCATGCGGAAGGCGGAGCAGGCGCCAGCGCCATTGTACAGGTCGGAGACAACGGGGAGGCGAGAGGAAGCTTCCCAAGGGTCGTAGGACTCCCATTCGCCACGGAAGATGGAAGCGTAGGTCGCGCCCAGGCCATAGCCTGAGGGTTCCCAGCGTTCGGGGCCGCCACCGTCGATGTGCGGGCCGAGAGCGAATTGTGCGTCGCCTGGAAGGCGGATACGGAGACGGTCGGCGTAGACGATGGGGGAGGTGGAGAGGGGTGCGGTGGGATCGGCTGAGTGCCAGTAGCTGAGAAGGAACTTTTGGGCGGAGAGGAGGGAGGGGTGGGATCGAGCGCGGATTTGAGAAGGAGACCAGTATAGTTCGTAGACTTGGGGGTTGTCTGCAGGAAATGCCTTGGTATGAGGATTGGCTTTGATGTAGGCACGGAGGTCCTCCTTCATCCGCAGTGCTTCGTCTTCCGGAATGACATTACGGATAATGGCGACACCGCGCTTCCGATATTCTTGACTGAAGTTTTGTGTAGGCGAGTGGATATCCTTGTAATTAATCTCGGGCACGACGGCAGATCCTAATTTGGCGATCGTGCTTGTCTCGGTTTTGAGTCTGTCGAGCA
This sequence comes from Elsinoe fawcettii, assembly GCA_007556565.1. Taxonomy (NCBI): domain Eukaryota; kingdom Fungi; phylum Ascomycota; class Dothideomycetes; order Myriangiales; family Elsinoaceae; genus Elsinoe; species Elsinoe fawcettii. The sequence continues at coordinate 110,701 of SWCR01000013.1, read as the reverse complement.
GTCGATTCCAGGAAGCTACTACTGCTTCTTCGTGACCTTGTATGAGGTTCTGCTTGATCGCGGCGAACCTGGGCTCGAGTGGTGCGAATTGCTGTCCTGACAGTGAGGCAAATGCATCTGCAATAGTGCCCTCTTGCTTTTGTGTCGCTGCAGCTGTAGCGGCATTTCTGACCTGACCGCGGGCACAACGCAATTTGCTGTTGCGGATCTGCCTTGCAAGATGTTGTCGGGTGAGCATGCTGTATGTGTGCTAAATGGAAATGAATGAGTTTGATGGAGATGCATCCAAACCTCCAGAGATCTTGTGCTTATGTGCTAGACAGATCATTCGTTATACAGGAAATCTACATAGCAGTATTTGCACGATCTCTCATGCCCTAGACGAGGGCGATGATGCCGATGGAGGGGCAGCTATGCGGAGACGACCGAAAAGGGCAAAAGACCGCAGAACGGCTTACCGAATCAAGCCCAAGCGCTTCCCAGTTTTCCTCCAACTGCTGCCACCTCGTCGTTGCACACGTACACTCGGCATCTGACAAATGACTGTCGGTCCGGCAGCTGTGGCGGATCCATAATCAGTGAGCCTTGCCTACCTGGAGTTTGTGCATATCTTGCGCATACCAAGTCTCTCCTTCCAACGGCTCTTGACTTTCCGGTCGCAGCCGCCAACATGGAATACAAGTTCGTCGCGTCAGATGCAAAGGACCTGAAACGCAAACGACCTCACGGCGCATGCGAATCATGCAAGAAACGAAAAAAGCGATGCTATCACGGTGAAGATGGAAACTCGGAAGATGTTTCCCGGTTATCCAGTATAGATGGCTCAAGACCAGAAATCCCCCTCTTCTCTCCGCCAGCCCCAATTCAGAAGCCTAGTGGCCCAAGATCCGTAGGCCCATCTCCCGGTCAAGTCTCTGGAACAAGCAAGACATCGCCGGCCTCACATCGACCTCCTTCCATACCGTCACGGTCCTCACGGTTCGTGGGCGATACCCACGCTGAGGCCAACCTGGAGTTGGAACAGGATGACCCGTCTGAACGACGCGATCGAGACGGCGTGGGAATATGGATGGATTCCGCCGACGAGGAAGCCGCAGAGTCCGATCAGAGTCACACTGAAGCGGCCGAATCGAATGTGGCAAAAGGTCCTTTGATTCGGGACGAAGACAAGCGAGCGCTCTTGTCGGTGTTCATCGCTCGAGTGCAACCGCTATTTCCACTGCTCGAAGCAGCCCATACAGACCTCGACTCTGCTATGAAAATGAACGAGACGCTGTCATTAGCAGTCTGCTTGGTTGCGGCCAAAGACGAACGGTCAAGGTCATACTTACGATTCTCGACAAATCCGTCCGCGCTTCCGGTCAATATGTTCACCAAGAAGCTTCATAGAATCATTGAAGCACGAGTGCGCAATTGGCGAAGCTTCGATCGTCTTGACCTGATCAGGATACTGACTTTGATCTCAACGCACCAAGAAGGGCCTGAAGGTCCCGAGGAAGCATCAATGCACCTCAGTGAAGCAATCCACCATGCATATACCTGGGGTATTCATCTGAATCGACACGCCGAAGCAAGGATCGCCGAAGACAACGCTCGCCTGTTCTGGTGCATCTGGAGTTGGGATAAGCTTAGTGCAGCTGCTAATGGCCGACCTCGCATGTCCTATGAGATGGACGTAGGTCTGGACTACAACGAGTGCTTGAAATTATTCGAGACACCTGGTAAACTGTGGCTGAAGATCGCGAGGCTGCTATCATCCGTCAATGATCTGTACAATCCGAGACCATGTGTGGATACCGAAAGCCACATCAAGGACTTTCCACGGTGGGAATTCCTACTGGAGGAGGAAGAAGATGTGAAGGGCATGGACGAAGGCTTTTTGAGTAAGTGTGATCCCGACGTTGCATGAATGTTTGCTAATGGATGCTAGCGACTCTGGAGCTCTTCTACCACTCTGTATCTATGTTGTCATGCAGAATAAAGTTCTTGGTAGGACGAAAACGAGCGTTTGCATCATCACTACGTCGATACCTGTCAGCCGCAACAGTGTACTCGATATCAAAGTGCGTACCGGCACAAGATCTGGCCCCACTCCCTGTCGTACCATACGCCTATTGTCTCGCAACTCTTGTGGCTTATCAGCAGTACCGATGCAGTCAGCGACAAGTACATCGAGATATCGCTGAAGAGAAGCTTGCTCATTTCCAAGAACAGCTGCAAGCCATGTCTTCGTGCTGGTATGCAGCAAAGAGTATGGCTCGGAAAAGTCAAAGAGTCCTCCGAGAATTTAGAAGATGCAACGCCATCGGCGACAAACAACAGAACGGCCATAATTCATCCGGCTCGACAGCAAGCTCACATCCGGCGACAGTGAGCAGCACCCAGATACCAACGCCAGACTCGTTTGTCGCGTCCAAGGATATGCCCGCCGGACAGATGATGTACAATACGAACGGAAGTGGGTTCAACGATGTTTCGAATATGGGCTATGGGGCATTCGCCGACATGGACATGATGTTTGGCAATTTGATGGACATGAATGCGTTTACGGGCGATATCGAGTTTGCTTTGGCACCTCATCTGGACACTGGTTACAATGCGTCGTCGGGCATGTGGCCGGCGGGTGAAGGGATCAACGGTGGGACTTGAGTAGTAGTAACGATAGCTGTCGGAGGTAGAACCGAGAAAGGGACGAAAGGGTGGCTTGCGGCGTGTATGCACAGAGCCCTCTGATCTAATTTTTACCTGGTTGAGATCCAACCGTCTCATTTTTGAATCAAGCCGACCTGTCCCGACGGGGTCAAACTTCCTACCAAGCGTTCGGTTTCTGATTCCCAGGGGCCCAAGCTCCCCTTTTTTGCCCTGTCCGCCGTCACTCTATCTCAGGCTGATTGTGATATTGGGATTTTTTGTTTTCCGCTGCAGCACGGTCGGTAACTTTTTTTTCCGATCTCAGGGCGGCTTATCTTCCATCACTTCGCATTCATTGCGGCTATTCCCACTCCTACCTCCTTCTCCTCTCCACTCTACTACCATTGACCTGGTCGTCGGTAAATAGAGGTCGACAATGTCGCGCCCGGCGACTCTGAGGCCACTGGCCACCGCGGTCAGACAGGCTGTGACTCCCAGCCAGAGCATCAGGACCTTCACCTCCAGAACACAGCAATCAGCTATCCTCACGCGACCAACACTAGCTTCACAGATCTCTCGCAATGCCTTTAGACAGTCTCGCGCCTACGCTGATGTGCCGCCCCCACCCAAGAAGCGGATCAGCAAACTCAAGCTCCTGTGGCGATTGACTTATCTCTCTGCGTTGGCCGGACTTGGGTACATGGGCTATGGCATCTACGAGAGTAGAATGCCAGCTGAGCAGCAAGAGCCTGACCCAAACAAGAAGACCTTGGTAGTCCTCGGTATGCGCAATCCTCCTGGCGTTGCCTCGGCTGCATGCTGATAACCCACGCAGGTACCGGTTGGGGATCAGTCTCACTCCTCAAGAAGCTCGATACCGAAAACTACAATGTCGTCGTCATTTCGCCCCGGAACTACTTCCTGTTCACTCCTCTCCTGCCTTCCTGCACTACCGGCCAAGTCGAACACCGCAGCATTATGGAACCAGTCCGCAACTTCCTTCGTCACAAGAAGGCCGCTGTCAAGTTCTACGAAGCTGAAGCCACCAAGATCGACTACGCGAACAAGGTTGTCTACATCAAGGATGATTCCGAGATCAAGGGTACAAAGAGCGATACACAGGTCCCCTTTGACATGCTTGTCGTCGGTGTTGGTGCTGAGAACGCTACCTTTGGTATTCCTGGTGTGCGCGAACACAGCTTGTTCCTGAAAGAGGTGAATGATGCTCAGAAGATCCGGACAAGAATTATGGACTGCGTGGAAACAGCTACTTTCAAGGACCAGGACCCAGAGGAGATCAAGAGACTGCTACACATGGTTGTCGTGGGTGGTGGACCAACTGGTGTCGAGTTCGCGGGCGAGCTCCAGGACTTCTTTGAGAGCGACCTGCGCAAGTGGATTCCCGAGATCAAGAACAACTTTCACGTCACCCTCGTCGAAGCTCTCCCCAACGTCCTACCTTCGTTCTCTAAGCAATTGATCGACTACACCGAGAAGACCTTCAAGGAGGAGACTATTGAGATCAAGACAAAGACCATGGTTAAGAACGTCACTGATACCTACATCGAGGCCGAATCGACGGGACCGGATGGCAAGAAAGTTCTCGAGCGCATCCCCTACGGTCTTCTTGTCTGGGCTACCGGTAACGCTGTCCGACCAGTTGTCAAGGATCTCATGAACCAGCTGCCTGCACAGAAGGACTCCCGTCGCGGTCTGCTCGTCAACGAATATCTTGTCGTCAAGGGCGCCGAGAACGTTTGGGCTGTCGGCGATTGTGCTGTTGCCAACTATGCGCCCACAGCGCAGGTAGCCTCTCAAGAAGGTGCTTTCCTTGCACGCATGTTCAACCAGATGGCAAAGTCTCAATCGATCGAAGCAGAGCTGGCCAACCTTTCGGAAGTGCAAGCGACAGCCCAAGGAAAGGAAGCCCGTGATCAAGCTCTCAACGGCATCAAAGAGCTGCAGAAGCGTCTAAGGAGAGTCAAGACGATTGGACCATTCGAGTACTCTCACCAGGGCAGTCTGGCATACATCGGTAGCGAGAAGGCTGTCGCGGATATCAGCTGGCTGACAGGTAATGTTGCCACAGGTGGCAGCTTGACCTACCTATTCTGGAGGAGTGCGTACTTGAGCATGTGCTTTAGCAGTAAGTTACTTTGTCGACCTCAGCACGAACGAACACTGACAATCATTCCAGCAAGGAACAGAATTCTCGTCATCATGGACTGGGCCAAGGCGAAGATGTTCGGCCGCGATGTGTCACGAGAGTAGACATCCAGAATACCTGATACGAAGGGCGGGACATGAACATGTATTGGACAGAGGATATCCCGGCGCTAGTCATAGAAGGCGGATCATTGTAAGCGCGGTGCATAGCTTGCGTCTTTCTTTACGAACGGCAGATGATCCCTTTGCTGCTTTTGCAGCGACCTGTAATTCCACCAACATCTTCCGACACTGCTCCACCCGTAAAAGTCATCAAGTGGTCGTACATTCATCCCAACATGTCCCCAGCATAAATATATCATACACATCCCTCGTTCCCTCACAGCTCCAATTTATCCATCTCCCAAATCCCCAGATGCTGCACATCCTCCCACCCCCTCCGTTCCAAAGGACACCTCCACTCCTCCCCTCTCTCCGTCTCATACTTGCTCTTGGCCCCGACGCGGAACACCAATTCCCCTATTCCGATCCACTTCAACCCCTCGTTCCCCGACCGCGCCACCTGCCGTCCAAACTCCTTACACACCTCCTCTAGATTCCTCTCCTCAAAGACACCGAGGCGACGTATCAACTCGTTGTCCAAGATCCTCAAGCTACGCAGGTTCGGCAGGCTGGGGATCAGCGAGCGGAAGACCTCCTCTGTCCCCTCGAGCGCGATGGCCAGGTGGCGCATCAGGGGCGCCCGCGCCGCAATGTCAGCGACTTGGGCCTCGTTGAGGCCGAATTTATCAAAGAGGAGGAGCGTGTGCAGCGTCTCGCCGTGCGAGGAGAGGATGGCGTCGAGGTACGTGTTGCCTAGGTTCTCGAGGTCGGAGCCGGAGGTGATGCCCGGGTCTGCGCCTGGGGAGGAGCCGGTGGTGGTCGGGGTGCGGGGCGAGGAGCCGGGGGCGAGTTTGCCGTCTGAGGGGGAGGTGGGGGAGTCGACTGGCGGAGGGGACGCGGGGGTGCCCAGCGAGCGGGAGACGAGGTAGAGTTGTTCTAGCCCGTGGAAGCCGCGGAGGATGCGTGTGTGTTGCATCGCGAGCTCGTTGGAGCGGTGTATTTTCCAATTGAAGAAGAGGACGGGGGGGATGCGACGCCAGGTCTCGTCGATGAAGACGTTGGTGCGGGGCCCGTGGGCGCCGCCGAACATGTCGAGGAAGTGCGTCGAGACCATGGTTTCTTGGAGCATGGCTTGGTGGAGCTGGCCGTGATTGGGCCCGTAGTAGTTCTGCATCGAGAGTTTTTGAATGGGGATTTTATAGTTGGCTTGGATGCATTTGCCGAAGTAGTTGTTGAGGGTGGTGCTGCATTCGGCTTCGAGGCGCATGCGCGGAGACCAGTGGATGGTTAGGTCTATGAGATTTTTAGAGCCGAGGAGGAGAAGAGAGATGTCGTCGTTGTAGCAGAGAGGATCGCAGTTTCGGACCTCAAAGCGCTTGAGGCTGGGGATCGCGGGGATGACGGCGACGGGACGAGGGGTTCGGGAGGAAGAGAAGATCAGGGTGAAGGACGTCAGGCTTGGTCGGAGGGTGAGGCCTTGGTATACTGAACGCATGGGTTTGGTGTCGAGGTCCCAGCTGTGGGCATATCAGCGAGTGTCCGGTAAGCTCGTCTACACTCGACTCACATGAAGCTTTGCATGTTGACCATCTTGTCAATAGCCGCTCTCACCGCTATGCTCAAGAGCATGGTTGCGTCTGGTATCCGTCCCAGCATGTAGTCGTCCGTCTCTTTCCATAATCCTTGTATGGTCAACTCCTTCACCACAGAGGCACACTGACTTGTCGCAAGAGCACCCAGAGCCATGCATATTGGCGAGCCTCCTCCTAGACCCTCTATCCTGCCATTTACTCTCCGTACCTCGGGATATGAATGTAGGACCACCTTCTCGTATAGCTTCGGCAGGGCCATGTAGTACATTAGTCGAGAAGTCCGACATAACCGCGACAGGTCGTCCAAGTTGTCTATCTGTGTATGCGATCAGTTGAGATATTCCACTAGAGCAGATCGTATGAATATACCCGAGCTATTATGAGTGAGACGATGTTGAGAGGGAGACCGATTCCACCCCGCCCACCAGTCATGGCCTGCGGGGTCGTATTGATCGAAGGCGCAGAGAACTGTAGCGCTTGCCCAGGTATGTTCATGTATCGCGAGGCGCTCGACCTCTTCGCACTCGGATCGCCCGCCATGCTATCGCTGCTGCCCAGGCTTTGCACCGGGCTCCCGCAGCTCGAGGTAGGTAGTGGTTAGTAGAGCGGAATTGGGAAGCAGAACAGAGGAGGGGAAGAGCGGCAGAAGAAGTGAATTATGAACAGACGTTGTACAAAGCACAAACCTGAACCTGACACAATCATCAGCAAGATGTCTCTGTGATCGACAACGGCATCTCGCTTCCCAGAACTTCAACTTGCCGCATCCCACAGGTTACTGTAGCTGACTATCTTAGTGCCTGCAATGGTTCCGTGTTTCGAAGGTCTCTGGCTTGCAAAGACTGCAGCGCAGATTCGTTGACTGGCTAAAAATATGCTAGGCTTGGGACTAGCCGCCCACTAATCCTCCCGGCTGCAGGACGAGAGTGTGCAAAACCAGCTATGCTTTCAGCCAAAAAGAACAAAGAACGGTTTGACACATTCAGCTCATCTATTCCACGAGACGACGTGCATCCTCGTGGCACCAGCGCGGCGTAGCGGAAGACGGAAGATTGACCGGTCTGGACTGGATGACTTGTCCAGGGCCCGCCTTACGTGATCTTTCACTCTACAGCGACACAAGCTGAATAGCTGAAGTCATGCACGGATAAAATTCACAAATGACCCGTGTGCCTGTATAGTGTCACTAAGCTTTTGGACTCGGATAGCCCTCATTTCCGCACGAATCATGGCCATCGATATACGAAGGACAACAGCACGATCAGCGTCTAAACCAGAATCGGCATCAGTGAACGCATCACAAAGATCTACTCAGAGATAATCTGGAAAGGGCTGAAGAGAATTCGTTCATGACTTTTCTGTCTAACACGTCCTAATAGCGTAACAGGGCCTTCCATTCGCACGTGGTCAAGTGGTGTCAGAGACCAACATCTGCGGCTGCATCTCCGGCATCCGCAATGAGGGACTCCCTAAGCGGTGACGATCTTCCCGAATCCCTACGCTCATCAATCTTAGCACTCTTGGTGCTCTCCCACCCGCTGTCCCTCCGCTCCATCTGGACGCCCGAAGCCTCCGCCCTGACTGGCTGCCTCTCTCTGTACGACTTGGCATATTTCTCAAAGGCAGTCCAGCCTCCAGCCACACTCCAGGCCTCCACACCCTTGGCACGAAGCACACTGGTTGCAACTCGAGCTGTATTGCCATCGTAGCAGATGGCCAACACCGGCTTATTTCTTAGCCGATCCAATCGGCTGGGTTCATCGTCCAACAGCCGCATGAACGCTGCTGCACCAGTTGCCTTGGACTTGTCCTCGAATATCCTCTCCAGCTCCCGCCATTGATCGCAGAGCGTCTGTGTGTCCGTGAATGGCGATGGCGTGTTCCTCGATGTAGATTCGAGGTTGATGTTACAAGCAAATGGGAAGTGTGATAGGTCGAAATCTTCCTTGTCCCGGAAGTCGATAACTGCTCCCTGAGGCAGAATGACTGACGGCGAGAATTGCTTCATGAATCTCTCCAGAGCTTCGGCAGGAGCTATCTCCCAGGCGTCATCGTATCGGTAAAGGTCAACTCCCGTCAGCTCCTGGTTATGGATCTCTGGGAATGCCTCAGGTCCGAGTTTAGAGAAGTACTCATCAATGTACTGATATGGCAAGTCGCAACAGAGGAATACACAATGCACAGATCCGTCTTCGGATCGGATGCTGTCGAGGGTTCCGTTCTGTTTGTGTTTCTCCAAGAACTGGTAAAGCCCTGTCAAGGTCAGCTTCACGATTGTCAGCGCTAGCGGTACGTCGACCTACCTTGCAAGTTGAAGCCGGAGGATGGACCGCACACGATCCCTTGCCTGGAAAGGTTCATTGAGAGTGTGTATGACTCCTTGGATCCAACATGCTCAATTACGTCGACTGCCTGCCGCCACGGGAACTCTACGGGCGCCAGCAGTGCCAGAGATCGTGGCCCGGGGACTCTATCTCCTGCAGCGGTGCATACACCAACCCGACGGACACTGGGCTTCGCCTCCTTGAAGAAGGATCCGATGCCTGTCATTGTACCACTTGTACCCATACCAGCACAGACGACACTAATCTCGGGTAGCTGTCGCAAGATCTGTGGTCCAGTCCACTTCAGATGTGCTTGCCAGTTGGCGTTGTTCTCGTATTGATTTGGGTTGTGGTACCGGGGGTCTTGGACTGCGTTATCTCTGGCCGCCTGGATACCTCCTCGCGTGTCGTACGGCTCGGGCTGAGATGGTCCACCAAAGAGCGTTAGGTCCAGACCAAAGAATTGCATCAGCCGGAGCTTCGTCCCACTGGTCTTATTGCTGAGGTACGCTCTGGTGTCTTCGAGGTTGTGTAACACGCGTCCTAGTATCGACATCGAGATGACTGTACTGCCCGAACTGTATTCAACAATTGTATCTGTCTTGTCTCTCGACACCTGGGACAGGAGATTCAATGCTGGTCTGTGTAAGTCTCTGACATGCACTACGATAGGATACTCATACCTGGGAGAGCCTTGACGTTATGTGCAGGCAGCATTGTCATCATCTTCGCGTATATCCTGACACCATCCTGTCGGTATGGGTTCAGACTTTCCGGTATTTCTACCAGAGGCAATGGTGGTGCGACGTCCGGGTTGTAATATTGCTTCAATGAGTCTGGTCCAGCATAGAAGTTGGCCTGGGGATTGGAGGTGACCATTTCGGACAAGGAATTTTGGTCTGTGTAAGAGCTGGTGACTTGTCCGGATAGGCGAGGCGGAATCAAGTATCGTTTTCTGCCCTGATATCGTAAGGCAGTATAAGCACATCATTCACGCAGGGGACTCCCGGATTAAATGTAAGTCGGTCAGGCCCATGTCAGGTATCCTGTCGATCATGAACATGGACCCATTCCTGTTCCATATTCTGACACAAGAATTCTTAAGGGCACTGCCTAACTACCTTGGTCTCGTCGCCTCCGAACATCACCTGCCCAGAGTAGCCTACGTCGTTGGAGAGTAACATCCAGGGTGGAGTCGATCATTGAGGCCAAGCGATATTCCGAGCTTACCAAGACACGAACGGAACCATGTTTCCACGTTTTTGCTTCTCGACTACCAGGATGCGAATATGATTGACCAGACTGATCGTCTGCAGGTGACCATGATGGACCGGCTGAGCTGCATCGGTGGAGCCATAGTCAACAATTCCGCAAAAATCACTCGGAAATAATGCAAGGCACTGGCAGTATGGCACCTACTCCATGTCTATGGAGGAGAAGTACCGAAACAAACCGACATGCATATTATATTTTGACACAGGCACAGAGGTTGTTAGCATCGAGGGAGCATCATAGAGCATTGTGGTCTCTTTCCCGGCCTTTGATTCGTGGCTCCACGCCGGCCCGAACCCTGAATTGAGACTATTCCTCTCAAAAATGCTCAAATGCTCTTGATCTTCTTCTAAAACAATCACGGAAGTCGATCATAAAACACCTAGGAATTATTATGGAAACACAGTATGTCCAGACACAGCAATACTGCACGGAAATGCTTCAAAATTGAAATCTCTGCAAGGCCATGCTTGCCTTTTGCCAATATCGACTATTGCAGCACCGTCGCCTGCGTGCAAACACCCTGATGGACGAACGATGGACCACAAGCATGGGACTATCGACAGTGCATGTATTGGCGCCAAGATGGCGATCGTCTCAAGGTGGGTCTTTAGAGTTTAGTTACATGTCGCCACTGCAGGACACATTTACCACATACGCTTCTATATTGACGGCATGGTCATCCGCATATCTCTCTGATCCTGAACAACCTCAGTCCTCGTGGTGAGTCTTGAATAAGCCTTCTCCTCTACAATGGTCGCCACGAATGGACATTTTGCGGATGAGGAGAAGGCGGTACCATCCACCGAGACCAGCAGTTCTCCCGAAGCCTCGAGAGGTGACTCTCCGCCAGCCTTCAACGAGCAGACCAATTACATCCCGACCAAGCAAATCGTCACTGTACGTCCCCCTCGGGACTCCCGTATACGTCAATGGCTGACTTCTCAGGTATTCGTGGCATGCGCCATTGTTGAGTTTGTTGCGTTAATGGACCAGAACACCCTTGCTGCTGCCCTCCCCGTCGTCAGTGGCTATCTTCGTGCAGGGTCCCAACAAGCATGGATCAGTGGCGCTTACTTTGTCACCACCACTGCCTTCACGCTAATCTTTGGCCGACTCTCCGACATCTGGTCCCGCAAGACAGTCCTTCTTGGTGGGCTGGTCATTTTCTTCTTCGGCTCTCTTGCGTCCTCGCTTGCGCAGACCGCCACACAGCTCATCATCTTTCGTGCCTTTACTGGTATCGGCGGCGGTGGCCTGGCCACTGTCGCTCAGGCTATCGTTAGCGACGTTGTGCCTCTCCGCGAGCGTGGGAAGTGGCAAGGCATCCTCGGTGCCTCTGTCGCTCTCGCCCATGGCGTCGGACCTGTCGTCGGTGGTGCTTTTGTCGAGCAGGGCGGGAACTCCTGGCGATGGATCTTCCGAATCAACTTGCCCCTGTCCGCCGTGGTCACATTATGTGTCACGTTCATGATGCCGCTCAAGAAGGTACATGGGCACTGGCTCACAAAATTCCGGGCGGTTGACTGGGCAGGAATGCTGCTCTCGCTTTTGTCCACGACTCTTCTCGTTCTTGGTCTCATATGGGCAGGCGGCGATTATCCTTGGTCTTCAGTCAACGTCATCGTTACTATCATCGCTGGTGTCGTCGTGGCCGTCGGCTTCGTGCTCTGGCAATGGAAGGGCGCTAAGCTCCCTCTTGTGCCGATCTATATCTTCAAATCTGGCCTGGTGAACGGTGCCTGTCTCACCCACTTCATCAACGGCTGGAACTCCCTAGTCCAGATCTACTATATCCCATCATTCTACCAGCTAGCACTGGGCTACGCTCCCCTTCGTGCAGCAACTATGCTGCTTCCACTCACCATCACACAGACGGTAGCAAGTACGACTTCAGGATTGGTAGTCTACTGGACAGGCCGCTACCGTGAGTCTATTCTCGTTGGCTGGGTAGTCTGGGCAGTCGGACTCGGACTGTACAGCACCATCAACGAAACCACCGGTCTAGGCAAACAGATAGGATACGCCATCCTCACGGGCTTCGGTATCGGACAGACCTTACAACCCTCCCTCGTCGCTATCCAAGCCGGCGTAGAGAGGAAAGACATGGCCGTCGTGACCTGCACCCGCAGCTTTCTTCGCAGTCTGGGCGGCGTACTTGGCCTCGCTGTTTCAGGAACCATACTCAACAACGCTTTGCGCGTGTCTCTTGCGCGGCTGAATCTGTCGCCAGAAGACGTCAGACGTCTGCTTGACGCAAGAGACAGCATTGACGAGCTGACCTCTTCCACTGCAGGTAGGGAAGAAGTCAGTCGAGCTGTTCTAGCGGGTTACAAGAATGGCTTCAGGATCATCTTCATGTCGCTCGCGGGCTTGGCTGGCCTAGCCACTCTATTGGCGCTCTTCCTCGTGCCGCAGATCAAGCTAGAACGAGACGACGACGAAGCTCTGAAAGCAGAAGGTAAGAAGTTCGTGAACGAACGCAAGAAGAAAAATTCAACCGAGCCAAAGTAGACATGTAGAGTAGAAGTGAGCGTTCAGCGAGCATCCATCGTCGAGACACCAAGATCATCAATCAAAATGCATTAGACATTTCCTATCCTTTTTCTCATGAAGCGCCATCCCCTTCTATATCCCCTCACGCTCCCACTAAGATCCTACTCTCCGGCGGCCCCAGATAACTCGGCCTCACCCCACCCAAATTGAGCACCACCTTCTGCACCACCAACCCGGGCTCCAGCAGCCAGATATTCAACGTGTGCTTCCCCGCCGTGCCCAGATCATGCGTCGTCGTGTTCGTCATGACGGCATTACTCACCATCGCGCTCCACATGCCTGGGAGGTTCCCCAGGATCGTCGTCGGGACGGGCTGGATCGTCTGCGGCGCCGCTGCGTCAACGGAGATGGCGTACTTGAGGGGACGCTGCGGGTGGGTGTTTAGCGCTGGACCCATGTAGACCGTCACGTTGGCGAGAGAAGTGGGCGTGAAGGTGTAGATGTCGTAGCTTATTTTCGGGGTGGAGTCGGCGAGGGGTTGCGAGGGGGCGGTGAAGGGGAGGAGGGCGACGCCGGAGAGGGTGCGGCCGTACCCGGGGATGACGGAGAGGTGGGCGGAGGAATTGGAGGAGGAGTTGGTCAGGGTGGAGAAGTGTGCGGCTTCGATGGAGATGGTGCGATCGCTCTCGACGTGGCCGGCGAAGTCGGAAGGGGCAGAGGTCTTGTTCAGGGGGAGTTTGATTTGCGGCATGCCGAAGTTGCCGTAGGACCGGCGGGTGGCGTTGATGAAGGCGCTGGAGGAGAGGTCCATGGAAGCGGTCACGTTGATGGTGACCATTGCTGTGGCGTTGTTGACTTGGGCCCAGTCGACGGACACGAGGATGCGGCGGTCGGTGTCGGCGAGGGTGCCGTTGTTGTTGAGCGTACCGCTGGCGGAGGAGAAGGAGATGGCTGGGTGGTCGGCGGTCAAATTGTAGTTGACTGGAAGACTGCCGCGGCTGAAGACGTCGATCCAGCGGGTTTCTGGACCGTAGGGATCCATGGGTGGGAGGGTGAGCACGTTGCTGGAAAGTGCGTGGTAGTTGTCATCGCCAGGAACAGTGCCGTTATTCCCCTCTGCTGTCACACCGAGACCGCCGGCGAGAGACATCTCCTGCTGTTGCACGTAACCGAGAGGCGCAAGCGAGTTGCGCATAGGCTGCTGCCAGTACTGGTAGTTGAGATGGGTCTGGTCGAGCATGTGATTCCACTTGCCATCGAGCAGATCGTGATACTGCTGGGTGAGCTGGTGATCGTCATTGAAATAGCGTAGCACATCATCTGCAATCGTGTTTGTCGATGTACGTCCTTGAATAGTGTACAGGTTGTTCTTGGCAGTGTTGATATGGATCTGGTGGACGATACTACCGGCAAGAGCGGGATGAAGGACCATCTCGAAGAAGCCGGGCTGGATAGCGGAATCGAGTGAGTCGTGTACACGCTGGGCTGCATTGACCAAGTCTGACCACTGTTGAAGCACGCGGTCAGCCTCGCCATAGTTGATAATGTTGTATGTGCGAGAGTCAACAAGCTCGTACTTGCGTCGACCAGCAAGCATACTGTAGTTCGAAAGAATTTGGGCAGTCTCTTCCGCTGCCTCCTCCCCAAAGTTACGTGCGGCCCACTCAGACAACCAGCTTTGAGTACTGTCTGGGCCCTCGAATGAAGTGACGTCGTATGCCATGTCCAGGAAGTGCTGCATGGGCAGTTCGAGAGGCTTGAGGTCTCCCACGTTCAGGATCCAGATTCTTTGTGCTCCTCGCTCATACGCCTGTCGCAACTCAGACCACGACTTTTGCAGCGAGATGGTATTGATCCACTTGTAATCTCTTGGGTCACCGACGTAGTCAACGTGGTAGTACAGACCACTGCCACCGCTGCGGTTGAGCTCGTCTCCGAATGGAAGACGCTGAGCGTTACCCCAGTTGTCCTCCGCCCACAGCAGGGTGACGTCGTCTGGAACATCCATACCAGCAGCGAAATAGTTGCCGACTTCCTTGTACAGACACCACATCATGGGTACGCCTTCTAAGCTTGTGTTGTTGAGAACTTCTCGCAGAAGCTGCTGTTGTGTCTGGACAATCGACTCGAGGGAGCTTGCGTTCAGGGTCGGGCTGGCATTGTCGCCGTGACCTCGCATGCCCAGGGTCCACAGAGTCTCGTGATCCTTAGATCTCTCAGCTCCGGCGCGGAGGAATTCTGTCATGTTCTCGCGATTGGTGTCCCATGACCATGGGCCTTCGATGAACTGAGGATCCTGCTGTTCATTCGTGGCTCTGGCCATCGGCTCTGTGTGGGAAGTACCCATGACGATACCGTACTCGTCGGCGACTCGTCCATTCTCTTCATCGTCGACGTAGAACTTGCTGGCCCACATAGTAGGCCAGAGGTAGTTTGCACGAAGTCGAAGGAGGAGCTCGAAGACCGTGGAGTAGAATGCTACACCGAAGTTGGGACTACCGGATGGGAGGTCGGGGTATTGTGTTTGCACCCAGTTAGTGAGACCAGGTTGCTCATCGTTGAGGAAGACACCCCTGTATTTCACACTTGGCGTTGGTTGGACCTTTTGTTGTCCAGTAGCATAGACGGCCGAGCGCTGAATGACTCCGACATCTGCCCACCAGTACCAGGGCGACACACCCATCTGCTGGGACAAGTCGTAGATGCCGAAGATAGTGCCCCGACGGTCTGCACCAGCGATGACGAGAGCGTCGCCAACGCCAGGTACATTGCTGGTGGACTGGATCAAGTAGCTTTCCCATTGTCCCTCGACTTTGCTGACATCGATCTGACCAGCCGAGACCAACGAGTCGATGATCGACGACTGGCCAAGCGTGCCTAGCACAATGGGAAGGCTGGTAGTGTTGCCGTATGAGGATGTCTGATTTGTAAGGACGACTGAACCGTTCTGTCCTGTTACACGACCAAAGTCCTGAGCCAAATCACCTGCTGCTCGTCGTACTCCGAACCAGTCATTGCCGTCTAGAACGATACGGGCAGAGTTGCCTGAATCGGCTAGCAACCGGGCACCTTCTCCTTGCTCAAAGCTGATCTGCTGAGCAGCGACAGAACTACTGAGAGTCTGCACGGTAAGCAGCAGAGCTGCCGCTCGGAACTGCTTGATGAGATTCATGGTTGATGCTGGAAGCCCGTGAAGGCACGGAAGAACGGCAGGAAGAAGTCATACTTGTACTCAAGGACATTGCCCAGCTTATACGTACTTAGCCGCCATCTGATTGTTGTATAGAGTGATCAGCATTTAACATTAATCCCCTTGTCCGCCCTCCGGAACCAGGCACGGAAGTCGAGATGAGCAGCAAAGACCCTGCAGATTATCCGGCTCATAGCTCATGACCGGTGCGGAGATCATGGGGTGACGACAGGGCCTGGGGTAAGGCGATAGAAAGAAGTCAATCTAAGGAAGAAGGTCATGCAGCAAATAGAAGTTGATGAAAAGCAGGGTTCGTGGTGGAGATATTGGTCGAGATTAACCGGTATACAGGTCAGCGGCTAAATCACCACGTGTGGAGCAGGGATTGACCCTCAAATTTCATCTCCATCTCTCGTTTACGCGGGGACGAGAGACGCGGAGAAATATTGACGTGCACTTCACCTTCTCAATCCGCCCTAGATTGATTGACGACCAACCCTGTGTACATCAGCCTAAAGCAATCTGCGTGAAGTCAATCATCAACCAGGGCAGATCTCACGCGAATGCTTGGGTTTGTATAATTATCAGAGTCGAAGTACGCCTGACCCGGTAGGTCATCATTTGCTGAAAGATCTGTATCTGCAAGTCGACTATCCAGGCGAGCAGTTGCCAAGCCACTCGGTGATCTTGTGAGAGACAAGATGATTTCCACCTGGGCAGGTCTCAGGTCAATATGGCTACTACTCATCTCCGTTGCCTTGGCACAGTATTCGTCCTCTCCGAACGACGACCGAAAATGGGTGGCGGTATGGACTGCCATGCCACAACTGACAGAGCCAGCCAACTTGCCCTCTGGCTCATTTGTGAGTAGCGAGACACAAGGTTAGCAGCTGTGTTGAGACACTAATACTCTTCTGCCAGAACGCCACTCCCAAATTCAACGATACAACTCTTCGTCAAACAATCAAACTTGATCTGCCAGCCCTAAGTAGCAATGTCTCTACGAGGAAGATCCGACTGCGAATATCTAATGCCTTTGGTACCACTCCTTTGGATATCACCGCCGCAGCTGTTGCTCGACCGCTGGACAATAGGGCTGGAGTCAGCGTCATCCAAGAAGAAACGGTCCAGCCACTAACCTTCAATGCTGGATCAAACGGTATCCGCATCTCTCCAGGCGCTCTTGGAGTGAGTGATCCGGTCGATTTTGACTTTACGGGTCTTGACACCTACGTTGGAAACGGCACTTTACAATCTGGTAGCATCATCTCCATCTCGTTATACTTACAGAACGGTCAGCAAGGCGAAGCGATCACATCGCATCCTGGTAGCCGCACGACCTCGTTTCTTGTCAACGGCGATCAAGTGCAACAGACCAACTTCACGGGCCAAGTGCAACCACAAGCGCACTGGTACTTCATCTCGGCAGTCGAGTCACTTGAAAGACCTTCGGCTGGCGCACTGGTAGTGGTCGGCGACAGTATCACAGATGGGAGAGGTACTGTGACCGATGCCAATAACCGCTGGCCAGATTTCCTCTTCTCACGTATGCAGCGATCAAATGACAGCATAGTGCGACAGGTAGCTGTAGACAACCAGGCGGCTGGCGGCAACTGTGTCTTATCCGCATGCCTGGGACCGTCTGTCGTCTCTCGAATCGACCGTGACGTCCTTGCACAACCCGGTACAAGGTACGCAATGATTTTCAGCGGCGTCAACGATATAGGGGGAGCTGCCGCAAATGCGCAAACTCAGAACCAGGTCGCAGACGCTTTGATTGCTGGATACCGCCAGATTATTACCAGGATCCAATCGCTCGGAATTCCTGTCTTCGGCGCGACGATCACCCCCTTCGGTGCATTAAATTCCAGCATTCAACCGTACAGCGATCCTGCGGGGATCAGGGAGCAGGCAAGGTCAAAGGTTAATGAGTGGATTCGCAACAGTGGTGCGTTCGACGCTGTGATTGACTTTGACGCAGCTGTCAGAGACCCGGCGAACACCACTATCTTGAGGAACGATTATGACTCTGGGGACTTTCTTCACTTGAACCCGAAAGGCTATGCGGCCATGGCCGACGCATTTCCGCTTGGCTTGTTTCAGCAATTCGCATGAAGTAGTAGAAAGATAGCTCAACGAAAGTTTCTGTAGCGGCAAGATTTGCGGCATCCCGGAGCACGCCAGATTGCTCACGGTCCAAGGTGCCTTACGCCCGCCGAGGGACCATTGAACGCCCCGTGCCTTGTGGTTGTTCCACTCATTTTCCTTTGACTGTGGACTTGCCTCATCAACCCTAAAGCCACGCACCGGTTGGGACGCCGAGCAAATACTCAGACTTTTCTAAATTCCTTCTGTCTTCTAGCCTCTCTGTGGCGCCTCGGGGCGAGCGTGTCACTGTGGTTCGCGCGCATCATCAGGACTACTGTCAGAATTTACCTGTCTTCACAGAAAGACAGCTCGGTGCAATCGGGCATACCGAGGCCCATCAGTCTGTTCCTGCATGCTTTAATCAAAGCGTTGCTCATCGCGTCGCAACCCTTGCATTAGCTCTTACAGGTGCATCATGCAGAAGACACATGGCTGCTCGTCTCATCAACGGCTCCTTCCCTTCTTGCCCTGAGAGACATGCTTCGCTTGGCCCCGCCTCAAACGTAGAACCACGCCGTCCGCGCCATCCAACTGGCTGAACCTTCACCGGATTGTGGTTCCCCTTGGCATCACCCACTCCATAGGATAGGCGAAATAGACTTTCACCTCTCGACGCGAAACGTTTGGAAAGGACGCAACCTTCGGTACAGGCACCTTCGATACATGTCGAGACTCGGTGGAGGTCCCACTTCATCGCTTGTAGGTTCGCGCTACGATGTCTAGTATATTACCTTCATACCCTTGCTCTGTCTCTTCATCTATCCTTCCTCCGGAGTCCGCCTGCATTTCCATCTGTACAACAATCTTTATCGGAAACCATCCATTTCACGGCACATCTGGTGGACATATTACTTCTCTTCTTTGGCATCTCTTGACCTTCTTTTTTGTCTGTGCATCACTCATTCAAGCATGTATCTCAAGACTCGAGCGGACAATGAAGCATTCGGAGGTCTCGGTCCAATGCTACTAGGCATCAGCTGGGCTGAGTGTTTAGTCGCCATCATTCTGGTATGTCTGCGCGCATATGGCGCCAGTCAACGCGCCGGCAAGCTGAGATGGGATTTTCTGTTCGTAGCCTTTGGCACGGTATGTCCATCGAGTGTGTTTTCCTGGGAAGTACTGACTCACGCGACCAGCTTCTCGGGACCGTCACTCAAGTGCTTTTCGTCTTTGCCTGTATGAATGGTGTCGGACAACATACTAAATACCTGTCATATCCACAACTCTTCGCGGCATTGAAATATTCATGGATTGGCGTCGTTATTGGTCTCATCGGCACAACTGTTGCGAAGCTTGGGATCATCGCACTGCTACTCCAGGTCGCCACGCCACAGCAGAAGAAGCGCAAGTTCTTCCTCTGGAGTGTTGGTGTGGTCATCTGCCTCGTCGGTATTGCACAAATGGTCATTACCCTGACGCAATGCTCCCCGACCGAACGTCTTTGGTACAGGACCAAGCCTGGACACTGCGATCGCACGCACTTCGCTGCACAATTTGGCTACTTCCAAGGTGCCACTGCTATCCTGGCTGACTTTATCCTGGCCATCTATCCTGTGACTATCGTCTGGAATCTGCAGGCATCATGGAGAGTCAAAGTCGGCTTCTGCGTGCTCATGGCCGGCGGCATTCTGTATGTGTGGACACTCCTGCTCTCAGCTTCTAACACTGACATTTCCCTAGTCCCGCAACAGCCGCCATCATCCGTACATACTACATCAAGCGTCTCGAGAACCCAGTCGACTTCACCTGGGAATTCGCACCTTTCCTCTCATGGGCCGCTACCGAGCTCTGGTTCGTCATCATCCTCGGCTGTGTCCCTCCACTCCGACCACTCTTCAAGCGCTGGTTCGGTAAGGCCAAGAGCCAATTGACGGGTTCTGGTGGATTGAACAGCAGAACCACCAAGAACGGAAGTCGAGGCTACCCGCTAGCGAGCGTCAATGCTCACGGAAGCAAAAATCAATATTCCACAAGAGTCATGACGAACATGGACGGCAGCAGCGAGGAGAACATCTTGTCCTCGTCCATGAAGGAACAGTCGGAGACAATCGTGGT
The DNA here is from genome assembly GCA_007556565.1 of Elsinoe fawcettii. Taxonomy (NCBI): domain Eukaryota; kingdom Fungi; phylum Ascomycota; class Dothideomycetes; order Myriangiales; family Elsinoaceae; genus Elsinoe; species Elsinoe fawcettii. Next base: position 90,725 of record SWCR01000013.1, on the reverse strand, counting down.
GAGCAAGGAATATACCATCGAGGTTGAGCGGTGAGCACGTGCTCTATTCTGGGGTTTCATCTACAACAAAATCAACAAAACGTCATTTGGTGGTCGTATCTTTCCAGCAAGGAGTTCAGGGGCGGACGTTCGGTTTTCACGATACCCATGCGCATTTCCAAGGAGGCTGTATCTAGCATTGTACAGAAACAATATTATCCATCCAGAGACCGTGCTCAAGTGATTACATTCAAGCATCAGAGGTGAGCTTTCTTCACAATTTCCTTGCCTCGCATAGCATCGAGCACTCTCTCTTTACACCGTTCATGGACATCCAGCCTCAACAGCCTACCCGAAAGATCTGCGACAGCTTTCTCATCATACGGATTGTCCCTGAGATGCTCCTCGAAGTAGTCCTTCCGAAAAGCCCAATATCCGCAGAAGCACTGGTGTAGATCAGGTCCGCTCTTCACCTCCCTAAGGGCGGGGAGGTGGATCTTCTCCTGCGCATCAGCCCAGGACTTGCGGTCCGCTTTGAAGAACTTCTGCAGGCAAGGGTCGCAAGCAAGCTCGCCATACATGTACATGTTCATCAGCTTGCTTCGTGGTAGGCGCGATCCTTCTGTACCATCGACACCCACTTTGCCCAATCGCTGTACCACCAACACGTTAGCTGAAGGGATTATTGCTGTGATCCAAGGATGACCCATGCACGTAGTCGTGTTTTAGTGCACACGGTCCAAACAAATTCACTCTACCGTGGCCGTCACGATGGTCACAGGAAAGATTGCATTGTCGGACAAGCCACCTCTTAGTATACATACATACTTGATGAGCTGGCAGATTACATCGCCAATGTCTTCATAAAGAACTCACTCGCCGGTCTGATCTACCAGAGAATCAAATTGACAACGGATTCGACGCAAAAGAGGACGATACGCACCAATATAGGCCCCGACATCAGCTGCCGACACCATGCAAGTCACAATTCTTCTTCAATTCCTAGCATTTGTCTCGATTGTCACGGCCATCGGGCGAAGTGTACCGGGCATTCACCCTGGAGTACGCTACACCCCCTCGGTCATGCCGTGCCACATTACTGACCCAGCCACAGAGATGTAGCAAGCGAGGATATTGCCAGGGAACGATCCAGGGTAGAGGCGGAATCACCAGAGCTTGTACTATTGGCTCCTGCCGCAATAGAGCCACGGTGGAATGCACTCTTTATGATGCCGGCGTGGTTCAATGCCCTATACTCTGACGGCTTCCTCGATTCGAGTAGTGCGGGCGAGGGACAGACATCGACGACCATGTACCTCAAAGTAGAAATACAACAGAATTCGTGATGAAGCCTGCGAATCTTGATAGACTTGCGAACGTACCTCGCTGCATTGTTGATGAGGAATCGGCAAGGTGACGTCCATCCCTTCGTGCCTTCTGTCACAGTGCCTCAAATCGATGAATGTTTCGATAGAGGTTCGGAGCAGCTTTGTCTCTATGATTACTTACTCGTGTACCCTGCAGATAGGTACAGAAAGGAAGGATGATAGGGAGCTTCATAAGATGGAGTGGTCCGACGCGGTGAGCTCGGAGTCTGCCTCGGCAAACCGCGGCAGAGCGGGATCCTTTTCGATGGCTGTGACGACATGCTTCGCTATCCTTTTGAGATTCGATCATACTTGAACACATATTATGGGCGTCGACACTGCATTGGCCGGCGGCACCGGTCTGGTGGTAAGCACAATTCTCTTCTCCTCCGGCACAGAGGCTCATTATCCGTTAGGGGTCAAATATCCTCAAAACCTTAGGCAACCACGCAGGCATAAATTCCATCTATGCGCTCGGTCGACGAGACTTTCCCTCGAGTGAAGTAGGCAGCTTCTCATTCAAGCTCAAGCCGGTCATATCTACCGAGTCCTCCCAATGGGCGTCCTTGCTCTCCCCTGAGCTCAAGTCGAAAAGCAACTCCAGCTTCGTTTTCTTCTCTGCTCTTGGGACCACGCGGGCTCAAGCCGGTGGTGTTGCTGCCCAGCGCAAGATCGACCATGAGCTGCCAGTCAGTCTCGCGAAGAGCTTTATAGCCGATCATGGCGCTGCTGCAGAGGGGAAGAAGTCGGTGTTCGTGCTGATCTCCTCTTCCGGCGCGAATCCGTCGTCGTTTTTGGCGTATCCCAAGATGAAAGGGGAGACAGAGGAGGAAGTCAAGGGTCTCTTGAAGAGCGAGGGGAATGCGCAAGGGCTCGATCATGTGGTTATACTCCGGCCTGGACTTATCGTTGGGACTAGGCAAGACAGTCGGCCGGCCGAGTGGTTGTTGAGGAGGATTGCGACATTTGCTGGCAATGTGCTAGGCAATGGCTTCAAGGACTTCTGGGCTCAGGACGCAGATGTCATTGCCCAGGCTGCTGTGAATGCGGCTCTCAAGTGTGTGGATGGACAACACAAGGAAGCCGTATGGCTACTTGGTCAGAGCGATATCGTCCGCTTGGGCCGAACTGAATGGGATAAGAAGGACTAAAGTCGAGGCGGCCATTGAAGCACAGACGAATGTTGACAATAGTGATACCCAATGTATGATACGTAAGAAGACAATCGTGGATGGCCTAAAGAGTTCTCGCTCTGTAGAAATTATGGTATATTCGAGTACAATGATATAGTCCTGACAGCGCCCTCTGTGTATAGTAGATAACAGCCTGCCCTACATGGACACCACCAGCTTACCTCCGCTAACCTCTCCCATCCTCAATTTGTCCAGTCCGGTCTCGGTGCTGGAAATTTGAGTTGCGGTTGGCGTCGAGCACCTCTGGAGTGAGAAGGAAGCATTTTTGAAAGTCAGAATTCTTCTTTATGTACAAACAAACGCCGGCCACTGAGAGGCGCTGAAGTCGTTCGTCGGGAAAACAGCCACCTCACACTCACAAACACCTCCACTTTGCGCCTCTACCACCGATTTACCATAGTTGAATATGCTCATGCACTCCCCACCAGCTTCTCACCCTTGAGCATTCCCTTTGGATCCCAGACCTTCTTCACCTTCAGGAGCTTCTCGTAGTTGCTACCAAAGAAGGTATCCTGCCAGTTCTTCTGTCTCCAGTCTGCCTCGTTCAGATACGCGCCACTGCCGGGAGTCACACCCTCGATGAGCGGCATGAACTCTTCAGTAATCCTCTTCTGACCGGCCTCCATGGTCGCCCATGGCGCGGTCGAGTTCCAGCCGGTAATGAGCTGGAGTTGAATCGCTGCCTTACGCCATGCGGGAAGGACTGCGTTGGGTGCTGAACCTGAAGGGGCAGCGTAGTTGCCTGCGGAACCGGCAAGGAGGACACCACTGGAGAGGAGCTTGCTGATAGCGCCATGGAAGTTCGCTGGCTGCTCAACGAGTGCTGAGCGGGGGATCAGGCGACCACCAAACTGGTAACGAGCGATCTCGAAGGCGCCGCGCGGGAGAGGTCCGAAGTAACGATCGTAGTGATCTCTGTAAGAAAGCTCGGAGTAGGCAATGGGAGCGGTGATGTTCTGCGCTGCAAGAGCTGTGACAAAGTCCTTGAGGACAACATCACGAACGTACGAAGCGCTTGAATTCCAGACAGTGACGGGCTTGATGACCAGGTATTGAGCACTGAGAATGTAGACTACCATTGCACCCTTGTCGATCATGGCTGGAAGGAGCTCGTGGAAGCTGGCGACTGCAGCGGCATACTGTGCCGGCGTGACACGAGCGGCAAGGAGTTGCATGGCAGCGCCTCCGACTTGTTGGGCTTGGTGGGCGCGGACTGTCATCTTCGTCACGATACCATATGTACCGCCGCCACCACCGCTAAGTGCCCAGTAGAGATCAGTGTTCTGAGTCGCAGATGCGGTGACAATCTTGCCCTTGGTGGTGACGACCTCAAAGGACAAAGTCTGGTCAGCACCAAGGCCGAATGCAGTACTTAGTGCTCCGTGACCACCTCCCTGAGTGAAGCCGCCGGCGACACCAACGGTGGCACATTCTCCAGTCAAGACAGTATAGCCTTGCTTGTGAGCAGCCTCGACAAGCTCATAGCCGACAACGCCGGCGCCGACTGTTGCTGCGAGACCTTTGTAGTACTTGTCCGAATACCCTTGATTGAAGGAGATGTCCTTGAGGTCTTGTGTCCACACAGCCAGTGCGTTGGCTGCGGTAGATCGTCCGAGGAAGCTACGCATGCGTGTCAGCACGGTGTCTAAGTATGAGATTGGAGTGCTTACTCATGTCCTGTATTGCGCACAATTAAACGAATGTTGTGCTTGTCCGCAAACTTGACAGTAGCAGCAACATCGTCCGCGTTTCTCGCTTTAACAGAGTAGGCGACATAGTTACCTAAAGTGCAGGGCTTTGCACGATCTGTGAAGGGATCACAGCTTTGATTGGCGAAGTATGGCTGCATGATGGACGACGACGAAGTTATACTGATTGTCTATGAGTTCATCTGATCCAATGTATGTACAGTATCGGGCTTACTGTGTCAGAGGATTGAACCATGATGCCTTCAAAGCATCGCAGGCTTGTGCATCGTATGTCGGATCGTGACATGGTGAGCCGATGGGTACAGTTGCGATCAGTCTCCCTCCCACAGTCGCATTGAGAGCAGACCAGTCAGGGGAAGAAGGCCAACATGATTGTCCGGGCCAGCAGACCTGGATGCTAGCACCGCCGACTGAAACCGAGACTGATGCTGAGATTGTGTTGCCCATATTGCTTGTCGGACTTGCTGTTGAGCCTGTTGCAAGCAGAATGATGACCGCCAGGTCTATTATGTACTTGTTCATTGTTCTACTTGACGCAATGTGCCGAATGCATACCATGATGTCAATATATTGGAGGTCTTAGGAAAGTACACAAACTTCAAATACAATAACGAGATGTACTTGCCCAGAAGTCACCATTATCGCTTTTATTATCTTTTATGCCTGAATGCATTGACCCGCATATCAGAGTCCCTGCAGTGAAATGTGCATTATGCCCAGCGCCAAGGTCGGTTAGGGTGAAGGAAACTTTTGGTGGTCAAGTGAAGGTTTAGACGTTTCCCCCGAAGGAGCACCCTAGTGTGAACGGTTTGGATGATAATGTGCTTTGTCGCAGCTCCCCGAAGCTCTTCCGGTTTGATGATTAGTATTCATGTCTGATGGATCACAGTAGTATTGACCACAGTTGTGCCTTTCCAAGACCGAGTACGAGGTCATCTCATCTCCCAGAGCACCGGTATCCAGGCACGCTCACCATGTCTGATCTGAGCGATTAGCTGAGGCACGGCATAGGATCTGCCAGATGAATGGGTACATCGGGCGCGTGACGAGAATGAGGAGATAGTAATGGCGATTGTGTCCACAGCGAATGACGAAACCAGGCAGAAAAGCAGCGAATGCGGGATCTCCGCTGACTAAGTCGCACAATTCACGTGACGTGTGGTCCGAGACAAAGTCATTTCCAGCAAGCGACTTGGCCGTTGCCAATGCCACAGAAGGTCCCACACACTCTTCGTTGCATCTGTATGCACGTTGCCCTGCTTTTTCCACGTTTTTGTCTTGCAAGCATATATCAGCCTCGTATCGTGGAAGAGGAGTCATCACAAGCGGCGAAGTTCTCCATTTGGTCAAAACAACGTTGTGATCAGCGTCACTTACCATGTTCAACACCGGCCGGTGCAATTGCCGCTCCTTGTTGTGCAGTCAACATCGTGAAGCACGTCTTTCGCCTACCAGCCATCACAGAATATGCTTTTAGCTATTGATGCTTGACCGTCTTGGATAGATGTGAACACAGTGTGATGGACAGAGTGATGATCGCCATGGGAGTACGGATGAGCATGGACCGAAGCAAAGGCAAAGCTACTCCACCATAGATATAGGGGTACCAGTATCCTGGTACCATGACCCACTTGTGATCAAGCTCTTTCATTATTCAAGGCAGACCTCAGATCTTCAAGCAAATCTGCTCTCTTTTCTCAGATGGCGGCTTTATCACGACTCGTTCTTTCATTGCTATTGCTTTTCTTCGTTTCCGCTGCCACTGCACAGCAGAAGTACCCTGCTTGCGCTGTGAGCCTGCCCTACCAAGTCTTATAAACTCCTACTAATGAATTTCAGGCTACATGTCTGGCCACTGCCTTGTCTCAAGGTACATGCGAGCCCACCGACCGGAAGTGTCTCTGCACCAATCCACAATTCCAGGCTGCTGCCAGTACTTGTATCGCAAAGTCATGCATCATCCCTGACGTTCTGAGTACAAAGCCTTGATCCTTGCTTCTTACCTTGGCTAACATTGTCGTAGTTGCCCGCAATGTAAGCGCTACCAACTGCGGTGCTCCCGTTCGCAATCGGGCGCCAGACTACGCCAACATCTCCAACGGGTTGGCCGTAACAGCGCTTGTCTTCGTCGTCATTCGGTTCGCCACTAAGCTCTTTATCGTCAAGTCTGAGCTAGGATGGGACGATTGGTCGGTCCTAGCCACCCTGGTAGCTGCCGCACCGAGCGCCTTCATTACTGTCTACGGCATGATTCCCAATGGTCTCGGCCGAGACATGTGGACACTTGAGGCCAATCAGATCTATATGGTCATTGAGTACTTCTACGTCATGGCCTGGCTATACTTCCTGCAGATCACACTGCTCAAGCTGTCATTACTCTTCTTCTACCTTAGAGTCTTCCCTCGGACGGAGATTCGCCGCTTGCTATGGGGAACGGTCGCCTTTGTCTCTGTTTGGGGTGCGGCATTCGTACTTACCGCTATCTTCCAATGCCGTCCGATTCACTACTTCTGGTCCAAATGGGATGGCCTCCACAAGGGAACCTGCCTCAGTGCCAACAAAATCAGCTGGGTCAACGCCGGCTTCAGCATCGTTCTCGATCTATGGATCCTAGCTATTCCAATCTGGGAGATCCGCCAGCTGAAGATGCACTGGAAGAAGAAGGTCGGAGTGGCGGTCATGTTTGGAGTAGGAACTTTGTAAGTCAACGTGGAAGAGCTTGAAAGCATGGCAACCGGGCTAATATGACGATAGTGTCACTGTCGTCTCCATCATCCGCTTGCAGACTCTTGTCGAGTTTGCCAAATCGGCCAATGCTACATGGGAATTCACTGCGGTTTCTATGTGGTCTACCATCGAGATCACTGTCGGTATCATCTGCGCCTGTCTTCCGACTGTTCGACTTCTCGTCGTCAAGCTGTGGCCACGCCTTGCCGGAACTACGATCAAATCGAAAACAACCTACGGTCAGACTGCCGACTCAAAGCACGGCAAATCCCAGGCCAACAAGTCCAGGATTGTTGGTGGCACCCAGATGGACCAAGGAGATATCGAGCTGCTCGGGGAGGACAAAGACAATGGCATTGTCGTCAAGACCCAATACGTGGTCGAAAGAACATCCGAGGAGGGAAGTTTGGAGCAGCAGGAGCAGAAGTAGGAAGGCGGTTGACAGCAGACCTTGTAAGACCTTGTCGCAATTTGTACTATACCATTTCCTTTCCCTTCAAGCACGCTTGTAGCGCGGGCACAGATAGTTTCCGAAACATTTTCGTAGGATACCTCTTTCGAAGGCTACATGTACATCATTGCCTCTACTCGCTATGAAAGCTCTGCTTGTTCGGCACCAATGACCAACTGATAGCCGTTGCCCCTAGGAGTCCAACAAGCATCGGCTGAAGCACCTGTACACCGACCTTACCGGCAATGAGACCGGTCATGGCTGGGAAAGCGTTGCCTCCCATCTGCCCAGAAACGAACACAAAGCCCAAAGCCGAGGACTTGACGTTGTCTGAGAAAAGCCGGGAGCCGACTGATACGCCCTGGGAATTGTCAGTACACTTGGGAGACGTAAGGGATACGAGACGAACAGCTGCAAAGAACGGGCCTAAGAAGAAGCCAAGGACGCTAATAGCGACTGACGCAGCGATAATGTTGGGTACCCTATAAGCCATAAGTCTCTGTCTCTCCGCAGTTAAGCGATCGATGGGACTTACAGCCAAAACATCAATTGCAGCCCGATACATATACCGCAATAGATCAGTAGCATCAACCTCTCTCCGAGTCTGTGCGTTGGCTCGGCGAGGACCAATCGTCCCAAGAACGTCCCTCCATTGAAGCCAGCAGAGACATATCCGAATTTTGACAGCGCTCCGCCACGGACGCTGACCAGATACTCGACCACCCAGCCGTTTGCAGTGACCAAGACACCCAGATAGAAGAAGTAGAACACACTGAGAATCCAGACGCTGCGAAAGCTGAGTGCCTTTTTCATATTCTTGACCGCCGCCCGGGCTGCTGAGGACTCCGCTGTGGCAGCTCGCATCACGTCAGCTGCTGGACCGTACCACTCGTTCCGCCAACGAATAGCAAGTAAAGCTCGGAACATAATGGCTAGGCCATTGACATTCAACACGCTCAGCCCAGTCGGGAAGAGGTAGAAGAGCCACCATCGATTGCCAGGAGCGCTAGCTATCCCGGTAGCCACAAATGGACCAACCAGACTACCGCCAGCATAACAGGCGTGGATGAAGCCCAGCCACCGATGAGCTGATTTGACGCCAGCGACGTACGTGTTCGAGAAGATGTCCTGGTACGCTTTGCCCAGACCAAAGAGCGTGAAGTTGATAGCGAAGAATGGCAGAGGCGGTAGCCATGAACGCAGCGCGTGCGCCAGTAGCTGAAGGAATGCTCCTAGGACTAGCATGCCAGCGTAGGAGATATATTGATTTAGAAGGGAATTGGTGAAGAAGGCCAGGATCCAGCCAATAAAGGTCGTCAGATACCTGCTCGGCGTTCAGGAAACGTCCCCAAATGCATACTACCAGAAGCAATGCTGGCCAAATCAAACGTACATGATAGCAGCCAACCCAGTGCTGATTGAATATGTTCGGATAATGTAAGGAATTAGAGCACCAAGACTTCCATCATTCAGACCCGTCACAAAGAATGAAAGACCGATAGCGAGCAGTCGGCACAGCACCAGCCTGCTCATCTTCTGATCTTGTACACTCTCCTCAACTCCGCTGGCCGTAATCTCGCCATCTTGAGGCTTTGTGGGCGTCCGAAGCTCGATAGCTTCTACTTCTGAGGAACGTGGGCCCATACTCGCTACTGACCTACAGGGACCGCCTGGAGGAGTTGGAACATGTCAACGAGCATCGTTGCTGATCATATACACCCATATCATGAGCACGTCAGGCCGACTCGTGTGCACGGCGGTGACTGTTTGAAGAAACAAAACGTAAGAAGCCGACCCTCAAGGGGCATAGTCGGGCATTCTTCCGTCTTGGCATCGAGCCGCCCAATGTCTTGCGGAAATGTCTTCTTCCCGCTAGCATTTATCACCAACCATTACCAGCACCATCTTGCAAGCTTGTCAGCAGTGGCTGCTCGAGGCTTGAAGATATGACAAGGGATCAATAATAGAGTCATAACAGTAAACATCGACGTGTCAAAGCATGCCGGCACACAATCTACCGAGGCGGGTAGAGATGTCCCACCCCACCGGTGGACGCGGCTAAACACACGAAAGCCGACATGCGTATATCGAAGGATGAACCCTGTTCCGAAGATCATGCTGTGATCAGTGGACATAGTCACCAGTCCAAACAACATGGCAGGTAAGGTCAGCAGGAAGGAACAACAGGTATATCAAGCATGTGAAGTGTGTGGCAACCGCTGACACTGGCAGATCATCAATCAACTCACATCCAGCTGGATATGGGTGGCCGACTGGATCGATTCTGCTCAAGAGGAGAATACGGCTGGACGTCTAGTAGAATTTGAGAGATCATTCGAGCTCGACGCCGCACCTACCAAAGCTCTGCTACACTTCTCCGCGGATACGCGATACAAGCTCTATGTCAATGGCCGCAGAGTGGCAGTTGGCCCTACCAGGGGAAGTACCACCTTATGGTACTATGACTCGCTTGATATCGCCCCCCATCTGGTGAAAGGGGAGAATGTTATCAAATTTGTAGTCATCCGCTACTTTGCTGCTTCTCGGGCTGCAATGGCTTTCACTCGGACTGCGTACCCTGGTCTGACAGTCGTTGGAGTGATTGGTACCGGCTCAAGTGAGATCGATCTTGCAAGTACGACCAAAGGCTGGTCAGCAATGGTCGACCGGGACGTCTCATTTCCTACCGGTCTGATTGACGATGTATTTCTGCATGTAAGTTTGGGCAAGGTCTGGTCGAATGTGGCTGACATTCTTTACGAAGATCAATGAGCGCGGTCGAGTGGCCAGAGCTGCCTATCCTGCCGCTATCGCACCGTACAACATCAAGACTGTGAATGGGGAGCTCTCACCGTGGCGGCTCAGACCTAGAAGTATACCGATGCCGGAAGAGAGCAAAGCCGGCTTCGATACCATCAAGCTGTGCCAAAGTACTTCCTCCAAAGCCGACTGGCAAGCATTCTTGAGCGGTGATCAATCACTCACACTGCCTGCAAACTCGTCCCACAAGCTCGAATTCCAAGCACATGTCCACTCCACAGCCTTCCTCCAATGGGTCTTCCGAGCAGCGACGGACACTTCTGTCAAGCTCAAGGCACTTTACTCGGAAGGCTACGAGAAGGAACCTCGAGCTTACCCGTTCTTTCGCACAAAGGATGACCGACTGGATTCCGAGACAGGCAAACTAATTGGTCCGCATGACGAGATGACCATTTCCGTCAATGCAGGTGTGAGTGCTACATATGAGCCATTCTGGTTCCGAACCTTCAGGGTTATACAGCTATGTCTCGACGTTGATTCGCAACCCGTGGATTTGATCGCCTTTGGGGCGACGCAGGTGAACTATCCGATGCAGGTTAAGGGCTACCTCAAAGATAGTTCGGATCCGCAAAGCCGAGATATATGGGACATCTCAGTTAGAACAATGCGGAATTGCATGTTTGATGCTTACGTGGACTGCCCTTTCTACGAACAGCTGCAGTACATTGGCGACAGCCGTACGGTCGGCTTATTCCACTACCTCATCTCCGGAGACGATCTCCTCATGAGACGCACCATCAGCAATTTCGCGGCGTCAGTCACGGTGGATGGTCTGCCACAGTCACGATTCCCTTCTCAGGTTCCACAGATTATCGCTGGCTTTGCTCTCTACTGGATCCTTCAAGTATGCGACCACCACCTGCATTTCGGGGACAAAGACTTTACAAAATCATTCATACCTCGTATCGACGGTGTGTTGAGCTACTTTGACGATCATGTCAATGAGAATGGTCTTATCGCTGGACTGCCCGAAGATGTGTGGCAGTTCGTGGACTGGGTCACAAGTTGGGGAGCCACGGACACGCATGCGGACAAGGGAGTGCCGACGTCAGGCAGGGGCAAGAACCTTCACACCTACTTTACCTTGCTCTACTCCTATGTGCTACAAAGCGCTGCAAGTCTGGTGGGGGATCTCGGTAGACCTGGAGTCGCCGAAGAATATCGACAGAGATCGAACCTCTTGAACCAAGCAGCCCGCAACCACTGTTTCGATGGAGAATTCTTCACCGACTCTACGGCTGACATTGCGGATGATCTGGCCTATTCACAACACTGCCAAGTCTTCGCCGTCCTATCGGGCTCTGCAAACGGTATCGATAGTACGGCACTTCTGGAAAAGTCCTTCAAGAATTCCCAGCATTCAAAGTGCTCATACATGATGATGTTCTACGCTTTCCGAGCATTCAAGGTGGCCGGCGACGAAGCGTACAATACTATGTGGCAGACAGCCTGGAACCCTTGGAGGAACATGCTCACAAAGAATTTGACGACATGGGAAGAGGATGACGTTAGGCAGCGCTCTGACTGTCATGCTTGGGGCAGTGTCCCACTTTACGAGTATTGCACTGAACTTGCTGGTATCCAGCCAGTTGCTGCAGGATGTTCTGAGATTCTGTTCAGCCCACGGCTCAGCTTGAGTGAGGCGGTCGAGGCAAGGGTCATGCTCGGTCGGGACAATTCTGCTGTTGTCAAGTGGTCTCGGAACTCGAATGGTCAGATGCAGGTCGAGCTAAGTCTGGAAAAAGCAGTCTCTGTGGTGAGCCGGCTACCGGGAAAGAACGAGCAGCGACATGGTGCGACCAAGTCCCTGAGCCTAACGCATGCTCTGTAGATCTTGGTGCATATCGAACACAAAGTTGATGGGAGTCAATATTTCGATTTCAATAATGGCTTCGTAATACGAGTTCTGACCAAGCTTCGGCAAGCACTCCGCCGAGAACCATCAAGCTTTGAGGGCTTGCTTGTTCGTATTCAGCAGGATCTGCTTCGAAAGACATCTTACAGAGGGGCAATTGCATCCTACGATCAGCCAGGCGTTATTCAAAAGCCGACAAGGTGAAGCTATGGATCTGATTTCGGTTCTATACCACCCGAACAATCAAACTCTCTAAACGAGGTGCAGCAATTTATGTGCATGAGCACGGATGATCGGCTGGAGATCACATTCCCCCGCCGGCTGATATGAGTCCCTGCACCAACCAAGATCTCCAATCCATCTGGGGAAGGTGCGGGGCTCGGCATAGTTAATGACAGGCGAGCCTGGATCTTTGACTTGATTTATGCAAGATCATCGCTCTTGCTAGCGGTCTACTTTACAGTCCCATTACACATACCACATCACTAGCTAAGGTACTGTGACAACATGGCTACTGTCGATAAAGATGACGCCGTGAAGATTGAGCATGGCAACGGTGTGAGCGAGGTCGGAGATGATGGTCCACGCGCTGCTGGTGTTGCCATGCGGGCCAGAGACGATGACCTCAGCATCTGGCATAGTCTCCTCAAGCACAAGCTTGTGGTATCCATTGCAATGGTCGCCGCCTTTAGCGCTGCTCTTGATGGGTACCGTAAGTCAACCATAGTCGTTCATGCAAGTTTCTTGCTTACAGTCCTATAGAGATCAGTTTGAATGGAGGTATCGTCTCCAATGCGGGCTTCATCAGACAAATGTCCAAGCCAGGCACCAAGATCATCGACAGCAAATACATTTCAGCCTGGGGCGGTATCCAGTCCGCTGGACAGACACTCGGTCAGATCTTCCTGCAGTATGGTACGGAAGGACTCGGCCGCAAGCCAGCACTCTTGATTCTTTGGGTCTTCCTGACCGGCAGCATCTTCGCAGAGACTTTCGCGACCCATTGGTCCCACTGGCTCATTGCGAAGCTCTTTTCTGGTGCTGGTGTAGGCATGCTTCAATCGACCATGCCGGTATACCTTTCGGAAATATCGCCGACTCAAGTTCGCGGTATGCTAATCAATGCATACAGCTTGTAAGTATTATGGCATCGAACGATATATCCATGCACTGATTCCGTGGTGCAGCTGGTTCATTGTAGGTCAACTCGCAGGCGCCATTGCTCTCAATCGCCTCCATGCCTCTGCCCCACTGGACTTCCGCACACCCATCTATACTCAATGGGCTATGATTGGTGTCATGCTTGTGATATTCCTGCTACTCCCAGAATCGCCATGGTGGCTAGCAAGTAAAGGCAAGACCGACAAGGCCGCGAAAATACTCAATATGGTCAACAGAGATGTGCCAGGGTATAACGCCCATGAAGTGATCAACGTCATGACTGCCACCATCGAGGAGGAGCAATACACCTCGAAGAAGAATTCTCAGCAAGGTGCTATGGCTGTCTTCAAAGGAAGGAACTTTATCCGATTTGTGATCGCGTCCTGGCCCAAAGTCACCCAGCAATTCGTCGGCCTCAGCGTCTTCAACACGTATTCGACTTACTTCTTCCAATATGCTGGCAATAAGGATCCGTTCCTGGTTACAGTCATCTTGACCTCTGTGCAGCTCCTATCCATGCTAATCACAGTCGGTCTGACGGATAAGGTTGGTCGCCGACCTCTGACCGTCTACCCATACGGGGTGACTGTACTCTCTTTGCTCAGCTTGGGCATCATCGGCTGCTTCAACTACACTGCCAAGTCGACAAGCTCTCTTCTGGTATGCACTGCACATCTGGTAGTCGAACTGTTTCGCTGACCATTGACAGGTCTTCTTCGCGTCCCTTGCCACTTTTTCCACCACGGGCGCTTCCGCTATCGGCTATGCATACGCTGCTGAGATCCCACAACAATGCCTACGTGCTCAGACTGCTGGCTGGGCTCTGGCCTTCTCCAACTTGATTGCTATCATGTTCAGCTTCTGCACACCGCTGATGATCAACGGCAAGGCCAAATGGGGTGTGAAGACTGGTTTCTTGTAAGTCCGAGATTCTTGATAGCTTGGGGCAAATCATGCTAATTTTGTTCCAGTTTCGCCGCCACTGGAGCAATCTCTGTGGTCGTTGCATGGTTCATCCTGCCTGAAGTTGCAAGACGAACTCCTGCTGAGATCGACGAGATGTGAGCAGCCTGATCCTTTCACTCGACGGAACAACTACTGATCTCTTCGCTAGGTTCGAGAAAAGAGTCAATCTCCGCAAGTTTGACAAATATGTCACTGAGGTCCAGGTCACTGCTGATGAGCAGCACAAGAAGGAGGATGATATCTTGACTGCGCAATGATACTTTTAATCTCTAGTTTAGTGACTGAACATATCCTACCGAATCAAATATTGGCTTTGAATTTCCTTTTTGAATTACTTTTCTCGCCATCTATAAGCGTGACAGTATACTCGATCTACCTTTCATGCCTCACTGACCATGATCTCTCTGATGGGTTGTGCCTGATGCAACCAGCACACAAAAATCCTATGCATCACTAGTCCGCAGCTCCGGTGGGCGTATCGGCCTCTGCCCCCGCCAGTCGGCAACTGCCCCGATCACCCTCGTTTCGCTCCCCCGTATTCCCTCCTCCCCCGCACACGGTTAAACTCCTCGCTCCAATCCCACTCGCCGTCCATCTCGGGCAAAATTCACGCGACATCATCCCTATAGCGGAAGGCAGATCTTAGGACCCCCTCACGTGGTTATGCAAGATATACGCACCCAAGACGTCGCCTAGTGGTAAGCGATCCTTGGTACCTTTTTTCGGTGTGTTACCCTGAGGGATAGCCCTGCGGTGGAAAAAAAGGTGATATACGAGGGCTTGTACGGTAGGGTTTGGCAGTGCAATTTCCACACGGTGGCTTCTTTTTCTGGTATAAATCTGTCCTTGTATTTCGTAAAGATAGGAAGAGGTTGAGCTGAAAGAATCATGTTGGGTAGATATTCTGCTGCTGCTGTGTTGGTGCAGGTGGCGGGTGTTCAGGCTGCGAGCTCGTTCGCTGTGCCTGCGTCGCCGCCGTCGAACGCGAGTCCGCAGCTTGCGCCGGCGCCGGTCGGGGTGTCGTGAGTATTGTCGTCGCTGTGATGGGGGCTGTACTGATATATGTGTTAGGATCGAGTTCTTCACTTGGCCTGGATATAATCAGCTGCCGTCCACTTCGAAGTGTTTGAGCAATCTGAGGGACTTGACCGGGACATGGCCGCCGGTCAGGATTGGCGGGACGACTCAGTATGTTGTGGTACTATGCGGGAGAGTTGATA
This sequence comes from Elsinoe fawcettii, assembly GCA_007556565.1. Lineage (NCBI taxonomy): Eukaryota > Fungi > Ascomycota > Dothideomycetes > Myriangiales > Elsinoaceae > Elsinoe > Elsinoe fawcettii. Next base: position 75,277 of record SWCR01000013.1, on the reverse strand, counting down.
TGGGTGCTGAATTCTGGAAGGGATCGAGCGACGTACAATGCTGCGCAGACAGAGGCAGTCACTTATAGCGTGGCTGATCCAAAGGATGCACCGGCGTCTTTGACATTTGGCCCTTCGTTCTTCGACCTGGCCAGTACATATGCGGGCAAGGTGACTATCGGTAAGATTCTTGTGTATAGATTGAACGACCGTGTCTGAAAGTATATGCAGGTCTCAATCGCCGGCTGAACAATCTGCAAAATACGCAAGATGCTGCGAAACAGGCAGTCTCGGTCATGGGGAACTTGCAAGCTATCGAGCTAGGAAACGAGCCCAACTGTACGTCTAGCATGTGAATGTCTCGAAACCAGCACTGACCGTGACAGTCTTCACCTCCTCGGACCCGATTGCAGGCGGCTCCTGGAGTGCAAGCAAGGACTTTGACTCGCAAGTATCATGGCAGACGTCCATCGGGTCAGCCCTCGGCAAGAGCAACATCTTCTCGGCAGGTGTATACTTTGGCACCAACTCATTCAACATCCAGGGGCTTGCAGCTCGAGAGGGCAGTGCGCTGCCACTGGTTAAGGACTACTGCTCTCACAATTACCCGCAGTCTTCTCCGAACTTCAACCTGACTAGATTGATGAACCATGCTCTTATCGGCCAGCAGATCTCACCGTACAAGGCCGAGTACAACGTTGCTAGGAGTCAAGGCAAGACTTACCTGATGGGCGAGACCAACTCTGGTAAGTCTGCTGGTGGTAGATGCCGGAGGCTAGTGCTGACTTTTGACAGCGACGCAAGGAGGAGGTGGCATTAGCCCGACATTCGGCGCAGCGATTTGGGTGCTTGACTATGTCATCCAATCAGTCATTCTGGGCTTGGATGTGAGTGCGGTTGATGCTCGGTGTCGATCAGTGTTGACCAAAGCTAGTCCCTCTATTTCCATCAAGGCACTATTGGCAACTGTAAGCGAAGAGTCCCAGTAATTTCGTCGGAAGGGAGCTAACCGGCATGTAGGTCAATACTGCTGGTGGGGTCGCTACTCGATGGGTGCGCCCTACTACGGTGCCTACTTTGCCACCTTGGCACTCGCTGGGTCATCCCAGATCGCCCAGCTGGACAGCGGTTCGAACAGCTTCGGTGCTTATGCCATCTATTCCGGCAGTGCTGTCAAGAAGGTCTTGCTTGTCAACTCCAATTACTACTCAGGGTCTGGTGCACGGTCTAGCGAGTCCTTCACCTTGACCGGTCTCGGTAGCGCAAAGGTGACGGCCAAAAGGTTGACGGCTGCATCGGCAGAGTCCAGGCAGGACAGGGGCCAGAACCCGACTGTGGGAGGACAGACATTCGTGAATGGCACTTGCGTGATTCAAGGTGCGCCGATCACAGAGAGTGCGAACGTTGCTGGAGGAAGCGCTTCGTTCACCCTGCAAGCGTCAGAGGCCCTATTGGTGTACCTATGATGGGGATTGTAGTTGCTGGGTCGGGGCAGAACGGAATCGGGGGATGTCCCGTGCCAGCATTGCGTAGGCTCCTTTGAGCCATGGATGATCATATAGAACCGAGTCATGTCATCAGGAATGTCCCTCCCAATGTTGAACAGCTCGGACGAGCTTAGACTCTTGAAGTGGACGAGGTGCAAGTGCGCATCCAGATGCAGTGCTGTTGACTTGCTCCTGGCCGAAATAGGAATGTCATGATATCCTTTGCAAACTTCGTAGTCATGACGTCCAGTATAGCTGGGGAAGCTCGTCCTAGCGTGCTCAGACGTCAAACTCATGGTGGGCCTGAAGGGCATGTCATGCTAGTGTGCGGCATGGTAGTGTAGGTCTCCATACCAGCACCGGCAGTGAGGTGTTTTGACTGACTCGAACAGAACCTTTCGCCAATGGAAAGCAGACGGCCTCGTATCCTGAGGCAGCCTCCATCCATCTGTCCGATTGAGGACGTGTTTTGGCATTCAGGAGATGATCGACCAGATGTAGAAGAGGTCCCAAGGTCCATGGGACGGCAATAGAAGTCACTGCATAGGTCATTTGCTTAGCTGAGCCGTTTAATAAAGCCATTACCTTGCTATTGGTTCTTGCGACTAGCTCGCCCGAATAGTCGTTCATCAGCAGACAGGAGTCTAAAACCCGGAGTAGAGTGCGAAGGTGGAAATGCTGGTCTTTGGTGGATCGCTGTCGTCGGACGTGTCCCAGCCGAGTCAGGTCCATGTCATCCATGTACCCACGCGTTGTCTGCATCCGGCATGAGGTGGCCAGGGCTGCGGCGTGGTGCTGGGTGTGTGCGTCGACGTGGGCCCCGGTCGACAGGTCGACAGGTTGTTTCAAGGTGAAACATCCTTGGGATCGCCGCCGAACTTTCCCCGCACGTCTTTGACGCGACCCAATTCGTTCTTGGATCAGAGAAGAGGTCTCTCAGACGCGTCGGATCATCTTGCGTGATGAGCGATCAGATTGGGACCCCTGCAAGTAATGGTCATGGCTCGAGCAATCCGTCACGCCGGCTCCTTCAAAGCTTTTGTCGATCACGCAGGGTGATCCCTTTTGCAGCAACCGAGGCGGCCGCGCACCGGTATCTGGGTCTTTTTTGGATTGGGGATTCGATACGCATCCACTTGCTTGGGTCAGGGAACATTCTATCTGAATCGCGATGCCGAACAACCAGGCGGTGATGATTGCGAAGCCATTCCTACGACACCACCGCTCTTGCTGCGATCGAATTCTGATGGCGTACACGTGCTCATCGAGAACGAAAATGTCCGGGTCAAGTTCTCCGCCGTGCCTCGCGGAGAATGCCCCGAGCTACCAGAGGTAGACCCAGAAGGGCAGCCGTAGTTCGAAGCTGCAAAGTTTGAATAAAGTTCAGCGACGGGTCTAGTGGTTTGCAGACCATGTCGAGCTCGGACACTCAACAAGGACTTGTACCTGATCCGCGCCTCTTTCTCAATGCTTGAAGGAGAGTCAACAGACCGTCCTTTCAGTCCTCGACTTGCGACCCATGGCCCATGTCCATCTTGCGGCCCAAGATACTAGGCAGAGGATCTGATTCCGCCTCTCGATAGTTGCTTTTAGTCGACCTAACCCCTGACTTGGGAAGAGTGCTTGATGTTGAATGGCTGTTTGCTTGCCTATCTTTTGGATGTGGCTACTTGAGGGGTCAGAAATCTGGAGTGTAAAGATATAACAAGCCTCGCATCTGCTATTTCCAAGAGATCCACCACAGCTCTCGCCACTGCTGTTCGATACGTCTTACTCTATTCGATATTCGAAGACATTCACCATGGATGACAAGTCACATGAGGTCCTCGCTGTTGCGATCACCATGTTGATCGTGACAGTGACTGCCATGAGTCTTCGACTATATGTTCGGTAAGTGCACCACTTTCCTTTATCGTCATGCGAGCCTAATTTCCACAGTTTGTTCATGATCAAGGCTGTTGGCGCAGATGACTACACAATGCTGGCCACTTTGCTCATCTACGTCGCATTTCTTGGCTGTGAGATTGGCGGTGTCAGGTATGGCACAGGAAAGATGCGAAAAGATCTTGATGATGCCGATGCCCAAGTAGCCTTGAAGGTATCAATCATTCTAGCGTAGACTAGGCATATACTAACACGTCATAGTACTGGTGGTTATGCGAGGTCTTCTACTCGCCTGCGACATCTATTCTCAAGGTCTCAGTCGGATTATTCCTTCTTCGCATCGCAGTGAAGCGCATTCAGATCTGGATCATTCGCTTCTTCATGGCTGGTAGTATCGTCTTTGGTCTACTCTGGATGCTCATCACGATCAATCAATGCAAGCCCGTCTCATTCTGGTGGGACCTTGACCCAAAAAGCACAGGAACGTGCATCAACGCGACTGTCTTCACCATATTTGCCTACGCGATCTCGGTCCTCAATTCATCAGCCGACATTGCCTTCGCTGTTCTTCCTATGTTCATCCTTCGCCAGACGACTATGAGCAAGAAAGCTCGCTGGCTAGTCTGCGTCCTGCTGGGCGTCGCGTCGATGTAAGTCTGTCCTTGCCAGATCTCTGTTCGATGATTGACACATGCAGCGCTTGCGTCGCCACTATTGTCCGTATCCCCTATCTCCACACCATGAACCACTACAAAGGCGACTTCCTCTACAACACGACCGAAGTAGCCATCCTATCCGCCCTCGAGATCGGACTAGGCATCACAGCCGCCTGCGCAGCTACACTCCGCCCTTTATTCCAAGGCCGCCTCGACTCACGCGGGAGCAACAACCAATATAGCAACCCAAAAGTTCTCGTCCACACTGCCGACTCGATGCATTTGCGCCACATGAGCAACAAGTCTGCCAGCACTGGCTTCACGAATCTGGGTGTGAAGAAGACTACATCCGTCGAGGTGGCCTACAAGAACGATAGTTACACGAGACTTAGTGACCACGGGAGGTCAGAAAGTGTAGAGCAGTTGTATGGCCCGCAAGCAAGGATGTGAGAAGTGTGTATATACAAACAGTCGTTACTGTATGATAGTCCTATGTAGAGTAGAATAATCCATAATAGCTTCTATGTCACCTTGTTGGCTTGTCCCAATGACATACCAATTTTACGACGGTTTCCATTCAGAAGCGCGTGGCAAGCCAAATCTTGATGTTGGTAGCAGAATGCATCAGATCGGATTTGTCTCGACCGACCAAGTTGATGCGCGACATCAAAAAAATCACAGCGGAGGTCGTGTTGCGGATGCTGCACCAACGCCACAAGCGTCCTGCAGGCTGACGCTAATCCTTCGACCATGCAGGCGGGACTGCTCACGAAATTCATGCGAGGTATACGCGAGATACATGCGACGGCGATATTTTGGCTATACAAGTACACTACTTCTTCGTGCAGGACCTTGCGAGATGAGTAGCGCTTCGAGATCAACGGAATTGCTTTTGGATGGCTTGCAGAATCCGAGTCAGATACCAAGGACCTGCAACGACGATCACTACTGATAGCTTGCGGCCGGATAAAGTGGTCCTGCACAGATTCAATGGGGCTTTACTGCTAATTCTCCCTCTCCCTTTCCTCAAGGTACGGAATACCGGTCAATCTCAGTGCTCTGTCACTCAGCTCCGGCTCCTTTCGTGGTCTGTCCCTGTTATGCGGATCAGGCTTCCCGTCTCTCATAGCGACATTGCTCCCCGTGTGCCTCGCATTAGGCCAATGTGTTGTTCCTACTCGACCTGCCTTCGTCAGTATTGCAGTACAGCATAGCAGGAGTGGTCACTCACGCTCGAAAGCCTCCTTCTTCTTCTTCAGATCCTCGATGGTGGCATCAGCCACTGGCATGAAGCATGTGTATACTGCGAATCTGGCCTGTTCACCTGTAGGCGAGACATTATAGTGCGGTGTCCTCGAGTCCCATAGGAGCAAGTCACCAGGCTCAGCGCAGAGCTTGATCCATTCACATCCGCGCTCGGCCAGCCACGCCATGCCGGTGTCCTTGAAACCGTACCACTCTGGTGTCCAAGCTGGGATGCGATCTTCTGCATCGAATGCACGGTGGTAGTCTTCTGACAGGAGATGAGCGCCGCGGCAGACGATGAGGCCGCCGTCATTGGGACCGTTCGGGAGAAGGTTGACAAGACTAGCCATATTAGCATGATCTTGTTCCGAAAGAAGAATGCAATGTAGATACATACCCTTGCAGGCACCGAAAACCAGGCTTCGCAGGATCCTGATCTTGATGTGGCCAAGGCTTATTGGCGGGTAGATCAGACCGATTGAACTGAAAATTGATGGCGTCGAAGGAGACAAGCAGGTCTTCGGTCTGGTAGACTTTGGCAAAAGCATCGACCACACCAGGCTCCGAGCGAATCTTCCATGCCCAGTCTTCATGACTGACAGCATAGTTCAGCACCATGCCCTTTTCGCTGATGATAGGGAGGTGATCTTTATGTACGGTGCTGAGATCGTGTCGAGAGAAACCGAGCTCAAATTCCTCTAGCCACTGGAACATGTCCGATGCGTACCGGTCGGCACGATCTCGAGGTATGGCCCCTTTGACGATAGCAAAGCCATCTCGTTTGAGATCTTGGTACCATTGCTCGTCGACATGAGGCAGGTCTGGAAGTCCTGCCGTGCTGGTACTTGGAGGCGGTGACGCAGCGGCCTTGATTGGCACAGTAGTGGTCGGTGCGACGACAACGGTGGACGACATGCTGCACCAGTTGCTGGAATAAGAAGCCCCAGTATAGTGATTCCAACCGCGGCGTTGAGCTCTCAAATACGGCATGTCCATGGTTTGGATCTCCGCATCTCGGATTGTCGACTTCGGATTCCCGTGTTTCGCTTGGTAGTATCTTTCCGAATGTGTCCCCGAGCCAGCCTCGCACCTCAATCCTCATGGGAAACAACATACGGGTCCCACCCCGGGGTGAAATTCTGGTCCACAGAGTTTAGCATCCAGCTCCACAAGTCCTCCACGTTGTAGCCTCCGAAGGGAGTGCTTCCTTGGTCTATCACATCGAGGTGGTCATATGGTACCTCGGGATCCCACGCTGTCAACGTGTCGTTGACATGAGGCAGCTGGTCGATCATCTCACAATGATGTTCTGCGAATGCTGTATCCTGGTGCGGTTGCTCAGCATGATTCTCTCTACCTTGCCGAGGTGGCTCGGCCGCTTCGTTCGGTCTTGACCCAGGTGCACTGCGGGGTTGTGGAGATTCGATATGCTTTCGAACTGCTTCGTACAACTGGGTTGTTCCTATCTCTGTCAATAGAATAGACGGATAGCTTGGTTAATCGACTAACCATTGGCAAACGCATCGCTCGAGCCATTCGCACGGAAGAACGATCTAGTACATTCTGCACAAGCTTTCAATAGCTGTTCGCAATGTGTTAGTATCGAAAATTGACTTATCAGTCTTGTTTATTGCTCACCTCCAAGTCAGAGCCTGCGAATTTACTTCTTGGTCTTTTCAATAGAAAGATGCCGAGTACAATACAGGCTAAGAGATATGGTCCGGGACTGAGAATCCGACTGTGCGCTCCCCTTGAATCAATTTCAATAGCTAGCCGAGCAATAGATCTCGCGGAGTTGACACATATATTCTCCCCGTTGAGAAGTCGGAAGTTAGATGCATCATCTGGTAAATGCGTCCGAATCTCGCTTTCGAAAGTACCGCTTGGGGCGATCAATGCCGCTCGGTGGAGGGCGATCATGGTCTGATGGTATTGTATCGAGAGGAAAGCTGCGGCGTGAAAATGATAGTTGGGACACACGATACCTTCACCCGGTCTGTAGGCAGCTTCGACCGAAGCGACCCATCTCATGATGCCAGTATCAAGTCTGGATACCTCTGTCAGAATCTCCTTGGCGTTTGAAACACCAGATCTGCTTGGAGTGTAGAGCTGCTGACAGATCTGTCCCTGATATTCAGCCAGTCCCATCTGCCATTGCAGGAAGTCTGGACCCGATGGCTTCTGCTTCTCCCCCATCATCTGATCACAGTCAACATCGGTAATGCTAGATGGTCTGCCAGCTTCCAGTTGCATGCACTTCTCTAAACAACAGCAGACAGCCCAGATCCGTGCATGAAACAATTGGTTGTATCCGCCTTGTACAGCATGTTGAGATGACGGTCGGTTCACGGAGTGCCGATGAAGTCCAAGAGTATGTGCTATTCGAACAGCAGTACCAAGAACTTGCCAGCCCACGCCATCCTTACTGCGGCTACGCAAGGCAATCGCCATGAGAAGGAGTGCTTGTACCGAGGGCAAATATGGCATGAACATCAGGGATGGCAGCATGCTAGCTGCTTGGTCTAGATACTTCTGCCCGATCTCTGTCGCTACCTTAGCATCCTCGTCAGCTCCAATACTCATGATCAGATAAGCTGACACAAGGATTGGGATTTTTTCAGCCGGCAGTGACCTCAAGCGGTCCACAGGAACAGAGGCGAGATCCCAAATCGCAGCCTTGGTCTCGTCGATTTGGTATAGCGGGAAGACGAGGTGAACCCTTTTGAAGTACAGCTGCATGAATGCATCTCTTTGTGATGGCTCCGGAAAAGCAATCGGAAGGGACCCAAGCGCAAGGGGCATCTCTTCAGCATGCTGCATCCCGTGCTTGAACATGGTGGAGACAGATCCGCCTCCTACGGATCTGATGTACATCTCCAGCGTTACACCTAGGCACTGAGAGCTGCTAGCACCCATCATCTTGATGCGATCCGTGGTGTGCTCGACGTTGAAAGTCATGTCATGTGGTTGATGTACCGTGCTGATACCTGAGGCTTGACTGACCATAGATCTTGACTCTGCAACACCAACTTGGGACTGTGCAGCCGGCAGTGATGCCGGCGTCTGAATGTCCGGCCCATTCGCGCCTTCGTTGTTGGGATCTCGAGTGCCTAACACCTGCTCAAGGTATTCCAACTGTGCTTGTCCTTGTTGTCGCGGAGTGCTCTTGGAGCATCGAGATACTACCAGATCAGGGTGACGAGGATCCGTAGTAATACAAGTATCGTTCCGAGCCTTGCAATTCTTGCACTTTGGGTACTCAGTGTCGCATTTGACCTTCCTTCGCCGACAAGTGTCACAAGCCAGTGACAGTCTAGTTCGCTTGCGCGGTACTGGGCTGCCTTCAGCGGCCATGATGGTGTGGTGTGTAGAGTGCCGTCAGCCATAACACGGTCGCGGACAGAGATGAAAATGGCCAACCACGTGGTACTCAATTAGGCACAGGCCAACGCTGTCGCCAGTAAGCCAAATTTGGAGCGGCGACTTCAATGCCGCAAAATGCTCAATGTCAGCCAGATTGTGCATGTCAGAAGCCGAGAGTGTGAACCCAAAGTGCCGTGACACTTCTACTTTCAAGACGTGGAAGAGTGCTGGGGAAGGCCTCGGGAAAGAAAAGAGATAGCTCGGAAAGATGACCCCGCCTTCTCGGGAAGCGGACTGCCAGCTGTCGGTTTGCTTCTCTTCCCGACTCCTCTCACACTCCCACTCCACGCACCGGTCATCCTTTACGACAAGCTAAGATGGGACGGACACACATGTGCATTGGGAGCTTCCGAGGTGGAGGGTAGATGCTCAGAGAAGTCAACATAAACAAGAGGTTACCAGACGCCAACATGAAATGTGTTCCGTCTACTTCCCCTACTTCCGTCCTCTATTGGTTCTTCTGTCACAATGCCTCCTCCACAACAACACGCCTACAAGCGCATCGCAGAGCCAAAGCTAGGCGAGAACGGTTATGCTGGCTTCCAGCCCGGTAAAAGTGAAGTACTACTAGCCGGGTGGAATGGCTTCAATGCAAAACCACTCGAGAGCGACATCCGCATCGATCATGACGTCGAGGTAGTCGTCCGCGACGGCGCTCGACTTTATGTGGACATCTATAGACCGGCAGGCTCCCAAGAGAAGATTCCGGCTATTCTCAGCTGGTCACCCTATGGCAAGAAATACAGTGCTCTGGAGATGCTGCCAATGTGTGTCTGGAACTGCTGCGTTCCCCGCTCCGATCTTAGCGGATTGGAGAAATTTGAAGGTCTCGATCCTCAGTCATGGTGTCCGAAAGGCTACGCTATCGTCAGTGTCGATCAGCGTGGCGCTGGCCACTCGGATGGTCAGATCTGCATCATGGGCACACAAGACGCAGAGGATGGCCACGATGTTGTAGAGGCAATCGCAAAAATGGAATGGTGTAATGGAAAGATAGGCATGGCCGGAAACTCTGCCCTGGCCATCTCTCAATGGTATGAATTAATTCAAGCATTCACTTGATGGCACAAATTGACGCAACGTCTAGGTTTATTGCCAGTACCCAGCCACCATCCTTAGCTGCTATTGCCCCATGGGAGGGGATGGGCGATTTATTCCGTGAGCAATTCGTTCGCGGCAACTGGTTCAGTATGTCCAATTTTGACCTCATCACAAAAGCCATCCTCAGGGGACAACCCAACTCCGGCGTCGAGGATTTCGCAGAGATGTATCGTCGGTCCAATACTACCAGTCCCTTCTGGGCGGATAAGAGGGTTGACATGACAAAGATCAAGGTGCCTGCTTATATTAGGGGCTCTGACGTGAGTGGCATCCACTCAATGGGGTCGGTCAGAGCGTGGCTAGAAATTCCGCATAATCAGAAGTGGCTTCAATGGGGCAGCAAACAGGAGTGGTACGAACTATACAGCGAGCCGCATTCTATGGACGAGCTGACAAGATTCTTCGACCGGTACTTGAAAGACAAGGACAATGGTTGGGAAACGTCGACGCCGAGGGTTCGCTGGTCAGCTTTACAATTCGGAGATCGCCCTGCCATCGACGACATTGTCGTCGAAGACTTCCCCCTGCCGACCACTGAGTATCGCTCACTGTATCTCCAGCCCAATGGTTTCAGCATAGACTTCATCGCCGAAGAGAGCAGCACATCTCACAATTCAGAGGACTTCCACAGCTTCTCCGAATTCAACTACACATTTGAAAAAGCTACACGCCTGATTGGTCTGCCCAAGGCTGAGCTATACATGTCATGCCAGGACCGAGATGACTTTGTGGCCTTTGTCATTATCCGCAAGAAGGACAAGAACGGAAAAGCTCTCATGCATCTGAACTTCCCGATCGAGGCAACTCCCGTCTCTTCGATCGAGGAGATTCCCAAAGAACAGCAAGCAAGCTTGAGTCTTCATGTTGGTTCAGTCGGCATTCTTCGAGCATCGTCAAGAGCGATCGACCAGTCCAAGAGTATACATCCACAATTCCCTTTTCATCCTCACACCAAACAAGAAAAAATTCCAAAGGGCGATATTGTGAAGCTTGAGATTGGTATATGGCCTGTGGGAATCGACTTTGAGGCAGGCGAGACACTGTCATTTCGGGTTGGTGGACAATATCCTGGCATTGCAGAGTACAAGTCTTTCTCGGAACCACGTCCTGAGCATGAGCTCAACCGTGGTAATCATATCATTCACATGGGAGGTCGATACCCAAGTAAACTAATTATACCAGTAGTCTAGATCAATGAAAGTCTTTAGCCTTGACTACAATGAGCGTAGATTTGATCAATCACATAACTTTGAAGCTAGCTCGTATGGCTTCACAGTAGATCATGCACTCACCCTGTGATAGGATGCATGTCGCTGAGGCGCTAACGATATGGCGCCCGTTTTCACCCCGCCCATACTACAACCAGAGTCAGGGCTGGCCTTCTGGGGTTCGGAAAGCTTGAGGCGTTCCCGAGTCTGTACCCGAGAGCGCCCACATTCTCTCCGAACATCCATCTTTGTTCCCTCACATCCAACACCCCTGATCATTCGGGTCTTGGAGCCAGATGATACTTGCCAATAAGGGTGGCTTCTTTACATGCGCTAACACTATGTCTTTCCGAATTGTATCTTCGACCTCTGCGGGTCAGCCATGAACCGACGGGCATACGATATGAGCCTATCCGGTGAGCTGCCATGCCTAACAGATATCTACGCAAGGTCCTCGAGTGTCCTTCTCGCGACAACCTCGTCCGATTCGCGTTCCTAAGTACTACTCTTGATTTCACAACTCAACTACCACGAGCATCATGTCGACCACTGTCACGGAAACCATACCCTCAGCGCCGTCGTTTGATCTAGTCACCTTTGAAGACAAGACCTACGGTGACTGGCGTGATGAATTCCACAAGTACGGTTGCTGTGTGATAAAGAACGTCATCAGTAAGGAGCGAGCTCAATATTATTGCAAGAAACAGATTGATTGGCTTCGCTCATTTGAGCTCGGTTTTGATGAGAAAAACTCAGAGACATGGACTCAGGAGCATCTACCCATTGCATTCAAGGGAGGGTAGGTTTAATGGTCGCTCACTATGTGGTCCATCGCTGACCCAACGTTCTAGCATGTACATGCAGTACTCTGCCAGCCATGAACAATTTGTCTGGGAAGCACGTACCGAACCAGCTGTAGTCGAAATCTTCGAGAAGTTGTGGGAGACCAACGAGCTCTTGTGTTCCTTCGACGGTATGAACATCTCGATGCCGAACCGGAAAGACCTCAAGTGGTCGCCATGGCCACACTGTGATCAGAACCAGAATCGCAAGGGCATGCAGGCTGTTCAAGGTCTACTCAACTATGCTCCGAACGGACCAAACGATGGTGGTCTGGTCCTGATGAAGGGATCATCCAAACTCTTTGACGAATTCTTCCAGCACAAGCGGGAGTCTTTCGACCATGAGGATGCACCACCACCAGAGCTGAAATACATGGATCTATTCCTCTTCAGCGACAAGGACGTGAAGTGGTTCGAAGAGCGTGGATGCGAGCTCATCAAGGTCAACATGGAAGCCGGCGATTTTGTCCTATGGGATAGCCGAACAATGCACTATGCTCGGTTCCCTGAGGGGGATCAGATTCGTCATGTACAGTACATCTGCATGACCCCACGGAAGTTTGCTACGCCAGAGGCTCTTGAGAAGAAGGTTGAGTGCTTTGAGACGTTTCAGGGCACAACTCACTGGCCACATTGGTGAGTGCATTACGATCAGAACTACCACACATAGTGCTCACACCTTGTTAGCAACATTCGGCCTACGTCTGAAGTGCCAATGAGAGACGGCAAACCTGATCCCAAGAACAGGACGCAACCATTAGAGAAGCCGGAACGGACGGAACAAGTCTTGAGACTCGCGGGAGTCAAGGCATACTAGAGCGAGCAAAGTCTTTGCAGTATTATCAAATATTTTCATGCATGTGTCTGAGCATATTCAAGCCAAGCTACTCGTCAAGTGTGTATTTCGTGTCCATAACGATAAGTGTGACCTGGGACGAACTGGTCTGACCCGCGAATAGATCTTTGATTGTCGCTGATCTTGGATCGCCGCTGTCTAGTGTACGTAGTAATCATAACTCGAGATCAGCATCTCCTCTTGCAAAGGCCAGGTCGCGCTTGTTCTCTCGTTTCTGCGAGGAGTATTCCTGCAAAATCAGAGCAATGAGACTAGTGTACCGAGTGTCCCAAACTTCGGGGCAGACTTCGGTTCGGAAAGCATGTCATTTGATGAGATGAGGGGTCGTGCGGGGCCCCAGAAATCCAGATCACCCCCCAAACGTGTGGAGCACTCCGGGGAGGCCGCTAATCAAAATGCTCGGATTCGCTCCTGTTCCCTTCACGGAGTATCGGGTTCGTTCTTCTCGGATCCAGGTCCAAGACAATTGTGGCGCACATTCAGAGGGGATTATGGCTTGGACTGCAGATACCAAAGACTTGGTAATCGTGCCACGCCTTCTGACCGTGAAAACTGCTGCAATCGTTCAGTAGTGGAGCCGGATAGGAACGAATTGATAAGCACCATACCTGCTTGTAGCGTTTCACCATCATCCTCAGTATCGCTATCGAAGAATATTACCTGAACCACGATCCATTGCATCGCCCAGAATGGCGAGCGAGAAGAACACCTTCGCTAGTCACGTCGAGGACCTTGAAGCAGACCACGATGCTTCAGACCTCAAGAAAGGCGTGCTGCCTGTCATGGGCACTGTCCAGTTGACGGAGGCAGTAGCGGGTGCGGACAAGATTGTCTATGTGCCGACACCATCAGCGGATCCTCAAGGTACGGTGATCTTTCGACCAGAGCATGCACATGCTGATCTTGTTCAGATCCTCTCAACATGAAGCTCTGGCAGAAGAGTGTCTTTCTGGTCTTGATCTCTCTGTGTGAGTCGCCTCTCGATGTTTGTCGAGCATTACTGACAGGCCTAGTTTCCACCCTTGGGCTGTCACTCGTGTCTGGTCTGGGTGGTCTGCTTAGCTTCTACATCCCCACCTATGCGGCAGTCGGAAAAGGCTATGCGGACATCACCGCCCTGATGACTTATCCGACTTTGTTCATGGGTATCGGCAACCTCATCGGCATTCCCTTCGCTTACGCTGTCGGTCGACGCATTGTCTTCCTTGTCTCCTGTACAGTACTTGTCATCAGTGCCTGTCTCTGCGCAGAGGCAAAGACATATGAGTGGCACCTCGGTGCAAGGATGGTACTTGGGCTGGCGGCAGGACAAAGCGAGGCGCTGGTGCCGATGATGACACAGGTAATGACATCGAACGAGAAGTTCTGAGAGTACACACTTACACCAAGCAGGAAATCTTCTTCTTGCATGAGCGTGGCACCTCCCTCATGATCCAGAACACCATTCAGACGATCACATGTGCCATCTGGGTTCTGCTGGCGAGCCCTATCGCGGCTGCCATCACACCTCGATGGTGGTACTACCTTGGAGCAATCCTGGCTGCTGTCGTACTCGTGGCCTCTGTCTTCCTGCTTCCAGAGACAAAGTATACTCGTTCGCTTCTCAGCTACCAGAACACTGCATCTGCGGGTGCGGACACTGATCTCGAGCGAGTGCCCTCTCAGCCGATCATCTGCACTGAACGTCCGCCTCTGGATTTCAATAGATACGAGCCGAGGACTTTGAGGTCAGACATGCGTCTGTGGATCGGCAAGCCAGACTGGAGTGAGTTCTGGAAGGTCTTTACTGTAAGTAATGACAACTACAATTGCGTTGCAGCCATACTGACTCTCTATACAGCATACATTTGAGCTCCTGCTCTTCCCGAATGTCATGTGGGCAATGTGCATCAACGGACTCACCCTGGGCGTCAATGTGGCCATCGGCACCACATACGGCAACATCCTGCACGCAGCACCGTACAATTGGCCCAACTCATCCATCAGCTATGCCAACTGTGGTCAAATCGTCACCGCTCTCGCCGCCTTACCTATCCTTGGTCTCGCATCCGACAAGCTCATCAAGTACCTCGCGAGACGTAACGGCGGCGTCCACGAGCCAGAGAATCGTATCCTGACGCTCGCTTTCCCCATCATCGTTGGCGTCTTCACCGCCGTACTGTATGGCCAAGGCGCGGCGAATCCCGGAAAGTACCACTGGTTCCTGTACGCTTGGGTGCTGGCGGCGTACTATTTCTGCTTCCTGGGTGCCAATATTGTGGCGATTACATACCTGCTGGACAGCTATCCGGCACGAGCTGGTCCGCTGCTGGTCATCATCTGTGCATTCCGTGGTATCATTTCCTTTGGCGTCAGTTATGGAATTGCACCGTTCATTGAGAATGCTGGGTATGACGGAGCTTTTGGCGCGTTTGGTGGTCTGACGGCTCTATTTGGTCTGCTTGGTCTGCCCATTTTCTGGTATGGCAAGTCGATTCGCCGACTTACTGGGAGGTTTGTGAAGGATACTACTACCAAATAGTGAGTCTCAGCATAGAGCGCATAGGTGTATCGAATGCTCGCGACTTGCGCCCAGAGATAATGAGAGCCACTGCATGGACTCACTCATCTGCTGACTTGATCGTGAATGAGAATGGCTCAAGCCTCTGTGACCTGGCAGCTTGTCTGCTCTCTGGTGCAGAAGAACCTCAATCAACATACTCCGGTACCTCGTAATAGCCCATCGTTGGGCATCATCTCCTCAGACCTGAGGCATCGACCTCCGGATGCCGTAGCTGCATCTTGATGTTCATGGCCACGTTCCAGATGCCAGTCAGGCAAGGTGAACGACGCCGGTGACGCAGGACGACTGGCAACAGTCAATGCAGGAACACGCGCCGAGCCACGTTGGTGACCATGAAACAGGACCATGATTCGTCCAGCAGTGCACGGAGTCGTCGATCCCTGTCTCTGGCAGCCAACAGGGTCTGCGAACAGGCGAGAGAAGTGGGGACTTTCCTGCCCAGCCGTCAGCACGAGGAAAAGTCAATCATCTCGCTTTGTCCGGACGAGGGACTTCTCTACTTGCAAGTAAGCAGTAGCGCGTGAAGATCGTGCTTGTATCCGTCAGCAAATATGAATCGATGTAACGATAGCCACATCAAGCATGATGAATAGTGGCCGGAATTAGCGCCACCCTTGTAGCGCCTGCATACGATGTGCCGCTGCTTATTTTTAGGCATCCCACACGAATGGCGCCTCAAAACTGCAAGGGCGCCGAACCACAGGTAATATCCTTTTTGCTCTGTCGCATCTCTGTCGCTGTCACTCGCTTTGTGCGTTTTCTGGTCTTGTTGTCCAGCGTGTGAAGTCGCGGGATATCGAAGTCTGGCCTCAAAGCCAGACACAAGCCCTTGAAAACAACGACCCGAATCTCTGGTAGTGGTGAGTCGCTTGCCGCAAGTCAAACGCCAGCATGTCGAGTAAGTCAACCGGTGAGCACATGGTAGCTGGGCGGGTAGCTGATCTAAACTCCTCAGTCACGACTCCACCCATTACCACCTCGAGCGTGTCTCCGGTCAATACTTTCTTGTCTTCATACACCTCTTCTTTACTATCAGAATGCAAGCCGGGTTGCGTCTTGACCCTTCAGCCAGCGTATGCGACATGGCTGACCAACTCGTCCATACCACCACTCGCCACCACTTACTTAGTCGTCAACCCGTCCGGCAACCAGACATCAACTTCGGTCGATTGCAATACTCAGGTCTTGACGGACTACTATTTGAACCGCGTTGGCGGAGCACAGAAGATACAGGGAGTGGATGAGAACTGCAGGTTGATTGGCAACTTTCCCAATATCGAGCAGATCTCTGGCATCAATTCATTCTACACATCCGACGCTACCTTTACATATCCAGCTACTTACCTCGATGCTGGCATTCGATTCGGTGCGGCAGGCATCTTCTCCACCATCTACCCAAATGGTTCATCCTCATGCCTGACATATCGCAACTCCTATCTGACAGGCGCCGGCACTATTTACTCTGGCGTTCTTTCAACGACCACAGTGACAACTACGAGCTATTTCCCGTCGTCTGTGACCGGTGTGTCCACGGTAGAGCTTACATTCACGTACAGGGTTATGCCTGAACTCAGTTCGTACTATCCAAACGAGGCTGTCATTCGACAATGCGGAACAAAAGTCAGCTTCGAGACGTCTCCAAATACCTTGACTGGTGCAAACTACTTGACGTCTGTAAGGACTTTGCCAGGCGCGGCACCTGTTGAGCCCTCGCCGCCTCCCTCGAATCCACAGCCTCCTTCACCACCACCTCAACAGCCAGATCAGCCTGCACCGCCTGCACCACCACCAGGGAGCACTCCCGCACCAGGCAACTCGCCGCAACCTCCCCCAGCTGCTCCGCCTACCACAGTCGCCGGTCCTTCCCCAGCTCCTACACCACAGAATCCTGGTAGTGGTAATCCCGGTCAGCAGCCTCAGCAACCACAACCCGGTCAGCAGTCCGGGATCGGCAATATCATCTCTGCCATTATCGGCGTGGGCCAAGGTCAGCAGGGTCAGCCTGCACCTACACAAGGATCAGGCAATGCTCCAATAGTCTCACCTGGCCAGCCAGCGAACCCAGAGAACAACAATAATCCAAGCAATCCCGGTAGCAATAACCCAAGTGGCCCTGGCGCAGTTCCAGCAGCCCCCAATAACCCCTCGCAACCCAATGGACAAGGCCTTGCACCAGCTCCACCCGCGGGCACGGTACCCACCACTGTCCCAGCAGCGATAATCAACTCCCAGACCCTCCTCCCCGGTGGCTCCGCCATTACAGCAGCAGGCCAGACCATCTCCCTCGCAGCCGACGGCGGTGTAGTCATTGGCTCAACCACCGTGCCCTCAGGTCAAGCAGCGACCGTACTCGCAGGCATCCCAGGCTTGAATGTCGCTCTTACCAACGTGGTAGCGAACGTGCCATCAACGGCAGCAGGAGGTGCGCCGGTCCAGCCGAGCGATATCGCGAACTACATCGTGTCTGGCCTCGGAGGGACAGGATCAGGCGGATCGGTCACGCTCGCACCGGGCTCGGGTGGCGTGAGGAACGGCACAGGCACGGGACCGACGCCTGCACAATTCACCGGCGCTGCGTCCCGACCAAGCAAGCAGTGGTGGAGCATCGGTTGCATGTCCACCTTACTGGGCATGATGCTGCTTCTGTAAATTCATGTAGACTAAATCCCTAATAACGACTTCTTCCCCCTGTTCACCAATCCTGCCTTCCCTACACAACTCCCTGCCCATCCCACAAGCGAACCCCCCCGTGCCTAAATTAGAATACTAACAGCCGTCATCACCGGATCCATAACATCATACCTCACATCCCCCTCCCTCTCCAACTCCTCGCTCCTCAACGCAAACGTCGCCCCCAACCTAATCAACCCATCCAACAACCCATCCGCCGCCGCCTTGGTCCTCCGCTCCCTCTCCTCCCCTCCCACCAGCAATTTCTGCTTGGTCAACACCTGCAGACTCTTCGCGTACGTGACGAGGTTCTGGTCCTGCGCGACCTTGAAGCTCAAGAGGTGCGGGAGGTGCGAGGCGAGGAGCCAGGTGCGCGGGGCGTTGACGGGGAGGGCGCGCATGATGTCGCTTTCTTGGTATTTGAGGAGTTCCTTGAGGGTCTTGGGGGGCGGTTGGCACAGGCAGGGCGGTTTGTTGACTACGAAGGATTGATAGTATTCTTGCACGTAGTTGACGGCTGTGTGTTGCGGGGAGGCGAGGTGGATGCACATTGTCACTGCGTCGACGAGAGCAGCGACGGTGGTGAAGGATTTCGGGAAGGACGCGAGGTTGCCTCCGTAATTGGCGCGCATCTCGGTCGACCAGTCTTGGAGGCAACGGTCGGCTGCGACGGAGGCGTCAGTTGGGTAGTCCACGCTGAGCATGCCCGCCACGAAGGTGTGGAGAGTTTCCCACATCTCGATCATGTTGCGTGCGTAGGTGTATTTGCGGAAGCGAGGGTGTTCTTGGCCTGTGGACTTGATCTCGGAGACGGGGAAGCCCCGGCGTTCGAGGTCGTTGGGGACGTAGTTGGCGACCCAGTCGAAGTTGGTGTAAGCGTGTTTGATGAAGGCTTGGACTTGGCCTGTTTCCATGCCGGCGATCTTGGAGATGACACTGGGGACGAGGATGGCGCGGGCACCGGCGTTGAGGGAGAGGGTCTTGAGCCAGTGTGGCTTGAGGAGGGCGTAGACTGGGTGGTCGTCTGCGAAACAGCGCTGGGAAGCTACGATGGTGGCTTCCTCGACGAAATGAGTGTTGGTCAAGTGGACAGTGACTTCATGACGCTGCCAGTCGCAGGACTGGACAACGGTCTTCGCGTACCGCCATGGCCAGTTGACGGACTCGTCGTAGTTGGGCACGTTGGAGGTAGGAGTGACCTTCGGGTTGAAGATGACTACCGAGTTGGCCATTGATCCGAGATAATCAATCACAATAGCTAGAGGGTGGATCTGTCCAGATTTGTCGTCAAGGGTGAATAGACAGACCGAGGCGGCACCGTGGCGGACAGCATCGTCGTTGCGAATGTCACTGGAGAAGACACCTTGGATGCGGCGGAGCCAGCCCGCATCCTTGACGGATTCGAGAGGTGCATCGGGAGCAATCTCGACAGCCTCACGGAAATAGCTGTAATCTTGGACGAAAAGATTCTTCCTATCGGTGATCTCTAGGTGGTGAATCACAGCATCGTTTTTCTGAGTTTGGGCCGCTTGTCTGAATTCGTTCAAGAGCTTGTCAGAAACAGCTTGAATGGTCATAGGATTGGTACCGGTAAAGTGCTGCTGAGCAAAGATTCGGTCGGTGTACCAGTCATCCCTGTCGCCAATATTGGGATCAGTGTAGATGTCTTTCTTCTGAGCACGCAACTCTTTGTTACGTTTCCCGATACCAGCAAGAGTGTCAGCTTCTGGGTCGCTGTGAAGGAAATCGAACACGTAGTCAGGAATGAGCTGGGTGAGCAAAGAACTAGTATCAAGCAGTCTCATCTTGTTGAAAATCTGTGTCAAAGGCACCTCATCCTTGGGAGGGATCAGGTTGAGATGAGGAGGATAGTTGTCAGCCCATGGCTTCTGATAAGTGTAGATCTCCCTCTTGTCCTTCAGGGCAAGCGGACGAGGGATCGATGTCTCGAAATGGGCGACGTCGAAGTATGCGGCAAAGCTAGACCGTCAGTCATATCATCCTTCAGAGACACGCTTGGACTTACCTCTCTTCACCCCTCTTGTACATCTCAGTAAGGGCCTTTTGTGTGCCGCCGAACGAACCCCGGGCGATGGGGTCTGGCACATCCTCATCAGGCACAATAAGGTTGTCGTGGGTCTCCCCAGCTTTGACAGGAAGGGAACGAGGAGTGACCTGGTTGGCGATCAACTCAGACTCGAACAGTCCAGCGTCCCAATGAGTAAGACGAGGAACATTGCCAAGCTGAGTGGACACGATGCCGGCTTTGGCTGAGGAGATGTACTTTGACCTGACACTCGTCTCATCACGAGTGACGTCTTCGGAGATCGCGCCTGGTGCCATGATGAATAAATGGGTAAGGGCAGTGCTGTTTGGAGTAGAGCAGTATCGTGAGGGAAAAGATGATATTTATATCGCTGTCCCTACAACAAAACGCGGTGAGGCAGCTGCAGAGCGAGAATGCATGCTGCTCTAGCGAGAGGTTACTTTTCGACCGTTGAGGTGGTGTACAGCAGGTTGCATGATATGCATTCCACGCAAGCCATGCACGTGCCCTGTAAGAGGTCTGCTCCAGACTGGCAAGATACAAACGATGTGCCTAAGAACCGCGGTCCTTATTGGGACATTTCTTGATCAGCCACATCCTGATTGGGTTTGAGAGCAGCCGTATTGCTGACACATTGTGGCAGAAAGTCATGTCACATCGTGGATTGATTGTGACGGAGGCGTTTTGAGACAGCTGCATGGGGCTGAGAGCGTAGCACTGCACCAAGCTGAAATGAACTGGTTCCCTTGGACGTCCCCTGCTTGGTCGCTTGCAAACGACACTACTGATCTTGGCTTGCTCTGACCTTGTGTTCGAGATGCAGGGACATTATCCCTTGACATCGGATTGGACAGACTGTGCAGCTGCTGTGGCAGACCGCTCACCGGTATGCAGGTGGTTTGGCGGGGTCGCCGCAAGCTGTACTCGTTCAGCCAGCCACAAACAACCCACACGAGCTTATGTATGCGGAATGTGGATGAATCGGCACAGGACGGGTAGGGCGATAGTACATCTCGAACGATGTAGAGTGGAGCCAAACAGCCGATAGTGTGTGTGCAGATGGGCAAATGGAAGCGAAAGATGCATGTCAAAGGAGAAGCGTGGGTGCTGATGGGGAGAAGACGGTGAAGCGCGTGCAGTGAACTCGCAGGACCCTTCCCGCGGATTGTATTGTGTTTGCAGCGTTTGCACCCCTCCATGAGCTGATGTCATTTCGGCTGGAACGATTCGGACATTGCACTTGTCAACTTTACCGCGTGCATCCGGATAGGCATATCTTTTATTAATATTTCCACAAGTCGACGCTCTTCTTCAAGATCACTCCGGATTCACGACAAGTCATGCAAATATCATGGCTTCCTCTTCGGTCGGGTCAAACGTGTTCGCTGGGTTAGCCTTGCTCACAATATCGGTCCTAGTGCTACTCCTTCTACGATATTATCTCCCTCTCCGATCAACACCAGCATACCTACTTGTACCCGTGTTCCTAGCTCTAGCATTGCCGCTATCGATCATCCTGCTGGTCCCCATAGATCTCGCTTCGTCCTCGGGCACAGACACAGAAAAGGGTCGAGGAATATGGCTTCCAGAGCGCGTAATTCTGGTAGCATGGCGGATCTCATACTGGCTCACCTTCCTGCTCACGTGGTTCGTCCTTCCGTTGCTGGGCGAGTACATCGACTCTGGATATCGCGAGCCGAAAGATCGCCTGATCTACTCTCTTCGGTCGAATGGTCGCTACCAACTGATTGTTCTAGGGGTTGGCATCCTAGGCGCTATATACTTCTTCCTGACGAATGGTTTTAGCGGGCAGAGTCTCAAAGCCCTGGTCATCGCTCTTGCGTATGCATGGGGTCTGGTTATGGCAATCTACTTGATGGGCCATGGCTTAGTTGCGATCCCTCGACGATTGTTCCGAAATGCGAGCACCGAGAACAGGCTCAAGCGACTACAGGCACACGCGCCCAAAATTCACGACAAATTGGAGGAGTCGCAAGAAGATCTGGCAGTGCTGGAAGCGCAGGCTGCCCAACTGCGAAGCAAAAGAGCCGGGGCACGAGGAGATCTCAAGGATTGGATCGATGAACTGGTGGAGACTTCGGTTGGCGCGAAGGCGCCAGCATACATGCGGAGTGGTGATGCAGGGATCCCTGCTGTCGTTACTGAGCGATACATGGCTGAGCTCTCTCGCAAATTGAAGCGAGCTCGACACAAGCAAGTTCGGTTTTCCGAGGAGTGGCAGCGACTCGTCGACAAGGCTGTGGACTTGCAGGCCATCCTGGATGCTGCCGGCTCGAAAAAGCTCAGCTTCCCAAGCTCGTCCAAGAAGCGCAAGTTGACCTTGCTCACGCCGTATACGCGCTACCTTCTTTTCGCGCATGGGCTTCCTGCTTTCCGCCTGTTCTGTGCAGGTATCCTTTCTTTGGCCTCTGCGGCATTGATATGGTCGGAGGTCATCCACACCGTAAGCTCTAAGCTCTCTATCGTCGGCCTGACTGTGGTGCATCACCCGGACAGCTCGCGCGGTCAAGTCGGCTTTGGCGGTCAGGTCATTGCTGCAGCGTGGCTCTTCTACATGTGCTTCGCTGCACTCACATCCATGTCAGAAATTAAGGTCTGGGGAAATCGCAGCCTGACCCCTCGAAATACCTATGGCGAATCAGCCACATGGTATAGCCTGCAGGTAGCGAAACTCACTGTGCCCTTGAGCTACAACTTCATCACCATGTTGCAGCCCACAATTTACAAGAAGACTGCATTCTTCGACTTTTTAGGTGTATTGATCAAGCTCACGCCCATCGGAGAAGGTTTCTCGCAATACTTTCCTGTATTTATTCTTATTCCTGTCTTGGCGACACTCTTCAACCTCTACGGCAAAGTCAAGAATATTCTTGGATTTGGTGTGCTTGACGACGAGAGCGAGGACAGTGCGTCTGGTACCGCCAGTGGCTGGCGTGAAGGGCGAGCCCTGATTGACCGAGAGATACAGGATCGCTCATCAAACCTTGGGGAGGTCTCTCGTGATGGGTCTTTCAGAGATAGGCCATCTTTGGACGACAGCGGAAATAACAATGAAGGCAGAGCCCCTCTCTTGATGCCGCATAGTGGTGCTTCTAGAAGCACCAACCCAGCCCCAGCCACCCGGCAACCAGCAGAAGAGGAGGATGATGGTCCGCGGTATTTCTTCCAGGATTTTGGAGAGCGTGTGAGAAACACCTTTGACACATCTGAGCGGCCACAGTGGATACAAGAGATCGGAGATGCCTTCACAAAGCCCAAGTGGATGGACGGGAACAACCAGGAGAGCGGTGACAATTTCTTCAGTCGGATTTTCGGCGGGTCGTCATCATCAGACGGCCGTGTAAGGCTGTGAACGTTGTCCGATAGGGCTCAAATATATGAGGACTTGCATCACATCGAGCGTGGAGTTTGGAACGGTAACGGATACCCCTGGAGTGCTTTACCAAGCGACGAGGCAATTCAGAGCTCTAAAATAACGATAAATATGAATAGATCTGCTACACGCATATATACAGCACGTGCACTCCATGTTTGGATTAAAGGAGAGTCTGGAAATAGCAAAGACACAAAGGTTAGGGCTTGGTGTTTGTCCGTCCTTTGAGGCGCCTGTTTGGCGTCGGACAACTCAACCTCATCTTCAACTTCTCTACCACCGCCGCACGCATTCCCGTCCTGCTTTCCAACTCAATATTCGAGCATGACAAACTCACACTCATGACCGATCAAGTCATCCCAAGTTGATGATTTCTAGCAATGTCAAGAAATGTGAAACGAGAAATGGAGGATGATGACGGTATGAAGACTCTACCCTAGAAAAGGCCTACGTAGGGCTCGCAAAACAGGCACCATATGCTTCAAATACTCATTTACAGTATGCCCTTCGATCCCTGTCGACTTGCCAAAACGTCAATGTAGAAGCCCCGGAGAAATGACCTGACCCACTGAATCGGTAGGGTTTATACTGCTCATAGTATAGAAATATTGAACCGCCTCGCTGTTTTTTTGCTATTCATCGACACCTCATATCACAGCATCTCTCGACTCCTCAGACCATAGGCCATTCACTCTTTCAATATCAAGCCTTTCGTCCATTATACCAAATCCACCAACATGCAATTCATCTCAGTCATTGCCGCCTCTGTGGCTCTCGTCAGCTCCGTTTCAGCTCTGGCCGCCCCTCTGGACAATGGTGCGCTTCAGCGACGTCAAGGTTCGTCATCTCCAGCAGCGCCCTCATGCTCACAACCTGACACACCTCAAGTATGCAATGGCACCGTCACGCTCGACCCTCGCGTGCAGGAGACAACAGTAAAGCAGGGTGATACACTCACCAGCATCTCCATTGCCTTCAACCGTGGTATCTGCGACATCGCAAAGGCCAACAACATCACCAACCCCAACCTCATCATCCTGGGCCAGAAGCTCATCATTCCTGCTCAAGTGTGCTTCCCGGACAACACCACTTGCCTGCCACCTCCAGCACCTACCGCCAGGGCCGAATGTGTTCTCGGTGGACCCAACTTCTACTTTGCCAAGGAGAAGGATACCTTCGACTCGATCGCCTCCTCCCTCAACCTCACCACCGCTGCTTTCCAAGCTGCCAACGACGGCAACCACAGCATTGCCGGCTTCCTCAACGTCCCTGTGTGTCCACAGAGTGTCTGCACCATTGGACCATACACTATCCAGAGCGGGGATCTCTTCTTCGACTTGGCTAGGAAGTTCCAGACCACTTTCGGTCAGATCATTGCTCTCAACCCTACTGTCAACCCGGAGGCCATCGAGGTCGGCACTGTCATCACTGCTCCTCGCATGTGCCAGAACGGTACCATATACATCGATGTTTAGATTCCCAAAAGCTGTACATTTCGGCATTACATAGTATCATAGTAATTAAATGTCGTTATTACGATCCTACTTTTCAAGATCGCTCTTCTCCTGGGTCTCAGCCTCTGTAAGCGCTGGCTGATCCTCAATGTAATCTCCGAATGCCCTCTTCTCCAGATCATCAGGGGTGAGGCCCTGCTTGATCGCACGTCTCCTGAAGAAGACTCTCTTGCACCACTTCCAGAACTCTACACCCACAAAGAACAAGATCGCTTCGACAAACACAATCCCCCACTCCCATGTGATCCCCTCATGCTTGAACACATCCCTATTGATAACAGGAATATACAGCACCGGGAAGATGGTGATAAAACCAGCCATGATTGACCAGAACAAGAACTTGTTCCTCCACACGTCAATCGCCCACTGAGTAAAATACCTCTTACTCCCAGGCTGCATGCGGAAGAAACTCCTCCTCATATCCACCACCTCCCAAGCCAAAAACAGCGAGAACCACGTGAGACTCACAAACGTCGTCGCCCTAGCCCTGAAGACTGTGTCGCATTGCGCAGAATACTGCGCATTACACAGATCGCCAAACTGCCCGTCGCCCCACGCGAACATGACCAGCAAGAACGAGCTCAGACACAGCGCAGACATCCACAGCCCCATGGCGAGCATATCGAACATGACCTCGAGCGTAAACACGCCACGTTTCAGGTTCTGCGGTGGCCGCTGCAGCACATCCGGCGCCGCAACCTCCATCCCCAACCCCATATCCGGCAACCCGGAAGTGATCATTATGATCCACATGATCTCCACGGGCGCGAGGGGGAAGACACTGAGGCCAGAGGGATCCTTGAACACCAGCCCGATGAGCAACGTGCACGCCTGCGCGATATTCTGCGCGAGTAAATGCAGAATGAACTTCTGGATGTTATCGAACATGCGGCGCCCCTCTTCGATGGCGTTGAGGATCGACGCGAAGTTGTCGTCCGTGAGCACAATGTCCGACGCGTCCTTGGCGACGTCGGAGCCCGCTTGGCCCATGGCGATGCCGACGTCGGCGATCTTGAGGGAGGGGGAGTCGTTGACGCCGTCGCCTGTCATGCCCATGAAGGCCTTGCGGCGGCGCAGGGCTTCGATCATGCGGACTTTGGTGTTCGGGGCGCAGCGGGCGATGACGAGGGGGAGGATGGGGAGGGCGTCGATCTCGGCGTCCGAGAGGGAGTCGAACTCCTTGGCTGTCATTATCATGCTCTTTGCTACGGGGGCGGAGACGTGGGTCATGTCCGGGAGGATGCCGACTTGGTGCGCGATGGCTTTGGCCGTACCCGGGTGGTCGCCGGTGAGCATGCGGACTTTGATGCCGGCGCGGTGGCAGTTTTTGACGGCTTCGGCGGACTCGGGACGGGGTGGGTCGTACAGGCCGATGAGACCGCGGAAGATGAGGTCTTTCTCGATGTGCTCGCGGGGAGGAGGGGCGTCGCGGGACGCACGGCGGCCTTTGGAGGGGTCGTGGACGCGGGAGGCGAGGGCGAGGACGCGGAGTCCTTGTGAGGCCAGGGCTTCCATGGACTCGAGGATCAGCTTCTCGTGCTTGTCCTCGAAGGGGACGATTTGAGGGTTGTCGATATCCCAGTTGATGTGCGTGCAGGACTCGAGGACACGTTCGACGGCACCCTTGGTGTAGACAGTCTGCTCGCCAGTAGCGGTCTGCTCGAAGATGACGGACATCTTCTTCACGCTGGAGTCGAAGGGGTACTCGCTGACTTGCTTGTACTTGGGTGTCTCACCGGACTGGAAGCGAGAGCGGTTGTAGTCGAAACGAGAAGCGAAGACTTGCAGGGCGATCTCAGTGGGATCACCACGTGCGTGCCAGACGCCCTCCTTGTCCTTGTGTACCGTGGCCAGGTTGGCGAGAGATGCGACGTAAAGGAAGTCCTGTAGGTATTGGCTGTTCTCTGCAGATTGCTTGTAATCAGCACCGTCGGCATCGGTATCACCGTACTCAGTCGGAGATCCCTTAGCGTAGTACAGGTCACCCAGAGTGGGGTTGAATGGTTCATTGGAGGTGCCGATGCGGTAGGTACCCGCGGCTGGGATCCAACAAGCCTTTGCGACCATGCGTCCTTGTGTGAGAGTGCCGGTCTTGTCGGAGCAGATATCAGTGACGCCGCCAAGAGCTTCAAGCGCGTTCATCTTGCGAACGATGACATGTCTCTGTACCATGTGCTTCGTGCCTACAGCCATAGTGATGGTAAGAACGACGATGAGCGAGGCTGGCAACATGGAAAGACCAGTCGCGACTGCGTAGATAATAACCTCGGTGTTGTTGGAGAAATTGTTGGCAGCCAGGACGATAATTGCACAGATGATAGCGATACCGAATAGAAGCAGCGCTAGTCGTGAGAGCTTCTTCTGTAGTGGTGTACCAACGTTGACTCCGAGGAAGCGTCCGACAGCATCAGCCCCAGTCATGGCCCATGACTGAGGGTAGCGTAGAGGATGGGCAGTACCGTCTTCACGGCGCTTGATTGGTCGACGCTTGCTATCCTTCTTTCGAAGAGCTGCAGCAATCATACCAATTTCTGTCTGCATACCCGTTGCAATGACGACTCCACGACCTCTACCCTTGGTAATGGTCGAAGAAGCGAAAGCAATGTTGATCCTGTCTCCAGGTCCGGTGTCGGCGTCAAAGGTGACTTCCTCATCTTTGGCAACTGGCAGAGATTCACCAGTAAGTAGAGCCTCGTCAGTCTCGAGATTGATAGACTCCAGAAGACGGATATCGGCCGGGACCGTGTCACCCAACTTCAGCTCGACGACATCTCCGGGCACGATTTCTCCTGCCGGGAGCACTGCAGTATTGCCGTCTCTGACAACGTTTGCAGTAGGAGAGCTGAGAGATGCAAGTGAAGCCATTGTCTTCTCTGCGTTGTATTCCTGGTAGAAGCCAACCACGATGTTCAGGCCAATGACGAATGCCACAACACCACCTTCGATCCAAGATCGAATAGCGAAGGACACAATCATGGCCATGACAAGGACGAGCATCATGGCGTTGGCGACTTGTCGGATGAGAATCTTGACAGGCTGGACTCCAGGCCCATCGTCGAATTGGTTACGGCCATATTTAGTGAGTCGTTGTTCGGCCTCGGTGCTGGACAAGCCATCGTCTGGGCTTGTAGAGAGGCTCTCGACTACCTGATCACGAGTCAAGGCGTGAGCCGGCTCAGGAAGCATAGAGATCTGAGAGGTAGTGCTCCTGCTGGGGGAGGGTGAAGGAGCCATGTTGGAGAGTGGAGCAAATCTGCCATGCAAGTATAGGAAGGTTGTTGAAGTGGTTTGTGAATCGAATTGATTCAAAGAAACGAAAGCAGAGCAACGAGAGAACTCTCACGTAGGTATGATTGAGATGCAACGGCACAACGAGAATGACAACATGGCGGGACAAGCAATACTTATCTACGGGTTCCGCACCCAGGATCCATGGCTGTAAAGTTTGAGCTCGTACTGAGGGCTGGGCATTCTATTAGCATACTGACGAGATAATGTCGTACCAGCCAATCGACGTTGACATCTTCATGGAACGATAGGTCCTCGACCAATCACGTCATGACATTGCCGGAGGGTTGAGACTGCGCCAAGTCACAGGACGGTTAGAGCGGTGTTGAAGAGGACAGCGGACGGCTGGGGACGGAGGTGGACCTTGGCTTCTTGGGTGTAAATGAAGCTCAAGGTTTATACCAAGCGGCAGGATGCAAGGATGGTACGTCATGCCATGGCCTTCGCGTCTGGGCAATCTTTTCCAGAAGTCTTCCATGCGTCTTGTCCGAGTGCAGATCCCTCGAGCAGGAGATTCTGTATGGCAGTCGCGTGCCGAGCTCCATGATAAGACTACCACAATGAGCATGAAGGAGCCTGAAGTGTATTGGGGAGAGTGAGGCAGACTGTCGAGGCGACTGATTGAGCAAGATTGATGACGCGGGAAGCTTCCCAATCTCCCCAACGGTGATGAGGCCGGTGGCTTGAAGGTTCCTCTTGTTCCTCTGGTTCGAGGTCAGCCGCGTCTCCAGACTCCAGAGTTTGGGCCATCACCTTCCCTCCTCCCTCAACAACAACCGAGCCCTTGGCGCCGATGCAAACGGCAAACTACAACCGGGGAACCCCGATCGGATGCAATTGGAGACGGATGAAAAAAATGCTTGCCCGGGCATGATTCGATGGTTTGATGCTTCGAACGTGACCTGGTGGGTCGTACCAGTTCGTGCCGTTTCGGCACAAGAAATTCAAGCAAACATGTTCAACTCTCGACACATGACCCAGGCCTCCTTCCAAAAGGATCAAGATCCGGAGCCACAGTCGAAGAAAAGAAAACGCCATCGCGAGACGCTCTCCTGCTTGCAATGCCGCGCTAGGAAGGTTTCGTGCAATAGAGAACGCCCGTGCTCGAGCTGCGTACGCCATAAACGGGTCGAGGACTGTGTCTACGCCGCCGACGATGGCTTATCAGCGCCAATACCGCCGCCCCAGCGCCAAGAGGCTATGCGGGGAGGTGGTGGAAAGTCACCGGACACCGTAGAAGAAAGGATCTCTCAGATTGAGCGGGCTCTCTCCGGATCGGCGCCGTCTGCCACCCAGATCCTTACACACACACCACCACAAAGCCGCAGATCCGTGGATGAAACCCAACCACGACCGTCGTGCATACCCAAGGCACTACCTCCGCAGAACAATGTCCTATCTCGTGGTAGATTGGCGAGGAAGCCGAATGGACTTGCTTACTACATCGGTCCCTCGGCTTGGACGATTTGCGTGCCATTCAATGTCTTCAACGACGTCCAGCTCTCCTCCAAGCTCCAGAATCGATGGAAGAAGCTCATTGACATTACTGCGTCGTTCGGTGTAAAGGCCCACGATACGATTCTGAACTTCACAGCGCTCGATAGCTCAACCTCATTGCTGGACAATATCCCGGGCGACAATGAATGTCGTATTCTTGCCAACAGATTTCTTGGAAGTGTGAATATATTGACGCCGATGGTTGACCGTATGGTCTTCGAGGAAGAACTACATGCCTTTCTGCTCGATCGGGAAGCTGTCTCGAGACCATGGCTTGCTCTTCTGGTGTCCATATTGGCTCTGGGCTATGTTACTCCGATCTTGCCACTGGCTGACGGCGGATATGCTTTGAAGAGGGATAAAGCTGAACAGCTGGCCTCGCTTGCACGACAGCATGCTTTCTCTGCATCTGCAATCTCACATCGATCACCGCTGGCAACATTTCAAACGCTCCTTGCCTTGACAATGTTCAAAGTTCTGTCTTTTGGTTGGATTGATGGCAATAACGGCATCAGCGGTCTACTAGGGCTCGCCCAGAGATTGGTCTTTTGCCTTGGCTTGCATCGAGATCCATCCATGGCTCTCCAAGAGATGCCAGAGCATGAGACTCAGATACGTCGAACAGTAAGTGTACTCCTTTCATATTTGGCCCGAATACTCTTGCGCTTTCACCTGTCCGGACTGTCTACGATATAGATGCTTACCGACAAACAGGTTTTTGTCACATACTTACGATTAGAATACATGCATTCGCTAGAGACTGGCATGCCATTCTTGTTTCGAACTTCTGATTTTGATGTTAATATCGACTTCCGTTCAGGTGGCAGCAAACAAGACCATCAAGCGGATTTTATGCAGATGCTGCCAGTCATCTCCAAAGTGCTACAGATGACACATACAAGTCGATCCGGACTACCCGAGCACGAGATCAAAGACCTACTAGAGTCATTGCAGCTAGGAAGCGCTGCAATGCAGGTTTCGATATACACTGAGCTGGACTCGAGTCAACAATTACTGGTCAAAATGCAGACGACCATCAATGCATTATGCTTCCACCGGACACACGTCGCATTACTGGCACTTCTTCTCGAGCAGAGCGACCATGACTTGCGTTCAAGACTGACCAGCGATATGGTGACTCCGGCTCTCATGATACTTGATTCTTTCAATTCTCTCTGCGAGGCCATCGAATCCAAGGCTTCGGCAGAGACGATCAAGGGATGGCAAGTGTTGATGATGTCCACTGTCCGCATTCCAGTGTACAATGCCACAGCTTATCTCTTGACTTTCCTCCAAAAATCACTCGTCGAACCAAATCTCCTGGCTCTTCGTGGAAGCACACCGGCCGCTCTGGACTCCTCTCACATATTCCGCAAGATCCGCATGGCTCTCAAAACTGCGCGCTGTACACTTGACATTAGTGTTCATTGCGTAAAGGAGAATGTCGCATACGCGGCCTTTCTTAAGAGTGTCGAAGAAAGGTATCGAATGTTTGTGGAGAAAGGTGTTGCTGATGTCGATCTTACCAGCGAAGAGGGTAGATTCGTACTGGACAGCTTCGCCGAGACCATGGATGAGATGCTGGATCTTGCAAGTGCAGCCATACAAAGCAGCACAGATGCTCCGCCGCAGGATGATTTTGGAACAAGCAATTTTGCAGATCTCACAAGCGTTGACCAGTTCAACATGATGGAGAATTGGGACTGGCCTTGGGACTCTCTCGATGGAGACAGCTTATGGACAACTCTGGAATCTCAGCCATTGAACCTATCATAACAAATACGGCAGCCACAACGCGGAGGACGGACTTACGGCGGATGATAATCTGCTCGAAGGACCATTTCTCATGGCGCAAACCGCGTTCGGTAACGGAGAAAAATTGTCCGACCTCGGTCCAAAGTCCCAGAAGAGGCAATATCTCCGTGGATGGTCTCTCAAAAACGCAATGTCGGCGTGGTAACAGCGAGCTGAACAAACGGGCGCATCCTCGCCACGGATTTAAGGATAATACATATACTATGGACAGATCTTTCGATATGGATCTGGATAATCAAATACAGTTCCAGTTAGATTGGGATTCTGCTGGCCCTTCATCAATTTTAATACTACCGGATCTCAGCTATACCAACCACGCCTGGAACCAAATTCTTCATCAGCCGCACTGGACCCTGAAAAGACCATGCAACCCCCTCACCAAGATGCCGAAAAAGCCATGAGCGCTACATCGGAAGAACCAAAACCTGTACCCTCACACATGGACGTGCCTGATGGTGGCACAAGAGCATGGCTTGTTGTACTGGGTGCCATGATCATTAATGGCTGCTCCTTTGGCTATTCCTCGAGTTTTGGTGTATACCAAGCATACTACCAGCGTAACCAGCTTGCTGACAGGACTGCTTCCGACATTGCGTGGATCGGATCCTTGCAGCTGTTCTTCATGTTCGGGGGCGGGTTCTTCGCAGGAGCACTATTCGACCGGTATGGTGCTCGACGCGTTATGGTACCAGCATCCTTCGCCTATGTTCTGGCCATCATCTTCACCAGTCTTTGCAAGGAATACTACCAGTTCATCCTGGCTCAGGGCATCTTCGGTGGCTTCGCAAACGGCTTCCTCTTCTCCCCCGCCATCGCTGTGGTAGGCCACTACTTTGCTAAGAAGCGCGGTGCCGCAATGGGTCTGGTAGCGGTCGGCTCCTCGGTGGGCGGTGTCCTCATCCCCATTGTTCTCGAACAAGCCTTCAAATCTCACGTCGGCTTTGGCTGGGGTGTCCGCGGCGTCGGTCTGGTGATGGCATTCCTCCTCGCAATCGCCTGTATCCTGATCAAAGAGCGCCTACCACCTCGATCAGGCCGTCTCTTCGCTCCAGAAGCCTTCACGCAAGGCTCGTACGTCCTCGTCGTCGCGGGCGTCTTCTTCCTCATCTGGGGCGTGTTCGTCGTCTATTTCTACGTCTCGCTCTACGCCATCACCAAGATCCACATGGACACAAGTCTCGCCTTCTACCTCTTGTCCATCATCAACGGCGCTTCGCTAGTCGGCCGCATGACGTTCGGTATCCTGGCGGACAAGACTGGCTGGCTCACGACCCTCACCGTGGTCGCGACTGTCAACGCGATCCTCATGTTCTGCTGGACAGTCACCAACTCCCAGTCCGGCTTGATCGGGTGGTCCGTCATCTTCGGTTTCGCTTCGGGCGGTATCTTCTCCCTCTTTCCGGCTGCACTGGCCGCTGTCGTACCGGATCCGCGCTCAATGGGCGTGTACATGGGTCAAGCCATGGCGGTGCTCGGTTTCTCGGGTCTCACGGGCGGACCCATAGCTGGAGCGCTGGTCACCAAGTACGGCTTCTTCTCCGGTTCAGCATTTGGCGGTGCGAGTCTGCTCGCCGGAGCATGTTTCATTGGTGCTGCGAGGTTTGTGCAGCAGCCAAAGTTGTCGATCAAGGCGTAAGAGTATTATACCGGTAAAGGGCCTTGATGGACCATCAAAAAAAGATGAGGGTGGGATATGACACAGTACACTGGGGAGCAGCGATGCGACCGTTTCTTGGTCTCTATGTATGCAGTAATGACACTCCACTTCTAGAGCCATTCATGCCATACACTATATCTACATCCTCCCTGTCAATCGAGCTGCTGAGCTTGCCATATGTGTCTGTGCAAGCCGTGCTCTGCAGTCCACTGCTCCATGACTCCAACCCCTACGTGACCATTGTCTCCGCACTCCCCACCGGTCTCGCAGCCAACGTCAACAACCCCTCCGCCACCCCCTTCCTCGCCGCCTCACTACTCACATTCTTCCCCGCCAAATACCCCAGCCAAATCAACCTGCTCACCCTCCTGTCCTCGGCGCGTCCCAGCTTCTCTTGCCCTGCTCCAGCCTTGGGGTCTTCAAAGTATATATCCAATGCGCCCTTCTCGTCCCTCGCGAGCGTCACCACCGACCCCTTGGCCGTCTTGCCTCCGCCCTGGAAAATGTCCTTGAAGCGCTTGACTGCGTCCCCGAATTCCTCGGAGTCGTACTCTGTCTCCACGGGGCCGTTGGCTTTGGCTTGCACCGCTGCCTGCGCGGCTTGTGTTCCTTTCTTGATACCCGTGATCCATCCATCGCGGAGGTGCGCGAAGTCAGTATTGCGGGTCGGGGAGACGCGCCATGCGGTTTTGAGGGAGGCGTCGGAGAGGAGGGCGTGCCAGATGTCGGCGCTTTGGACGGGGTCGAGCAGGGCGGTGCGGAGCTGGTCTTTTTCGGCGGGGACGAGGGTCGAGGCGGCGGGGTTGATGTGGCGGATCAGGCGCGCTTGGAGGGTCGAGAGGTCGGCTGTGCGGATGTAGAGGCCCATGACGTAGACTTGGATGGAGAGGAAGGAGACGGTGCGGATGCCGAGGCCGACGAGGGTATATTCTTCGTCGTTGCGGAGGTTGCCTGGGTTGGCAGGGGTGTTGGGTTGGGCTGAGCCGGGAGAGGAAGTGGGGAGGAAGATGGTCTTGGGAAAGTAAGGGACGCTGGAGGTGCCGGTCTCGACGAGGTCGATGTCCTGTGGGCCTTCTGCTATAATGCGCTTGTCTTCACCTGCGCCGATTGTGTGCACCGGGAGGCCTTGAAACTTCGCGTTGCTGTCGCTAGAGGCGTCGAGTTGTATGGAGCGCTTACGGTTCTCCTTTCCCATCTCTTCAAGCACTTGGTAGGCGACCACACCGGTTCCAAGCACGCTGAAAAAGAGGCCGTACGAAGCATATCGTATCCTTCGTAACTTGCGTTGGCGCTCTGCCTCTTGATCGAAGGCTTCGTCCTTGATATATGGATCGCTCGCCGAGTGCTCAGTACCGGACAACACATTGGTGGAGGCGGTAGCGGAGCGGACTCCAGGTTGGCTGTATCGAGAGGAATTTCTGCATCCAATCCGGGCAGTCCGCACTGAAAGGGCGAGCGGTTGCAGCTGCCGCCATCTCGGTGAAAGCAAACGCATAGCTGGTCGCGACATGGCTGGAAGGACTCGTTTTGCTCAGGAACGAGGGGTCTCTACGTTTCTGAAATCACAATGTAATTCCTTGATCGCTTCGTCGAGAAAGGGAGCTCTAACACGATGGCGGAGGAACGGTAGAGGATGTCTGGCAAATGGCAAGTCTAGGCGAGGTCCACATCATTGCGATGATCCATCGCGGTGACGGAGCTATGAAGCCTTGAGTCGACTCGCGCAGGGAAAGATTAGACGAGGTTCTCATCTCCGCCGAGGAATCGCTATATCACCCTCCAAACAGCTGGCATGTCCTCGAAAAGGACCGCTTCTGACGTCGACTTGGAGAGCCCACGACATAAGAGAAAGCCACATAGACGGACGAATTGGACCGTTTGTATCGAGTGTAGGCTCAGGAAGCAAAAATGCATTACAAATGGGAAGGATCCATGCAAGAACTGTGAGGACAGGGGCCTAGGTTCGTTGCCTTCGCTCTCAATTACAGTTGGATAGCTGATCGTTAATTAGAGTGCACATATGCGCCTACGACGAGGACGACGTTGCCACCTACAGTCCGCATCCGAGCCCTAGAGGAGACGCTGCGACATGTTCGCACCACACTTCAGGAGACCGACAGTCAAGGTCTTCGGCATGAGCAATTGACCAAGTTACTGGAGAGGATTGACCCGTCCACCATCGGGAATGAGTACCTAGCTCATCCGGTATTATCCGGAAGCGCCGATGAGCAGCAACAAGGCGCACAGCCGCCACCTGCACGACCGTCACCATCAAATCGAACGCAAAGCTCCCAGACTCAGAGGACCACATCATCACACATTTTCTTCGGACCTAATTCTGGCCATTCTATCATTTTTCGGACAAGCAAGTCTTTCCAGCAAGTGCCTCAGCCTGACGAACGGACTGCTCGATTGCAATCAGCAGTAACGAGCCTGTTTCGCCCCGAGACCCAATTGCAGGACAAGTATTTCAGCAGGTCTGAAGCCGTAGCACTTCCTTCTTTACCAGATCTTGTCGATCTCTATAAACACTGCTTTGAGGAACACTTGCTCTTATTTCAGGTTGTGGTCGAGTCTGAGCTCACGCACATCTTGGGCAAGTTGTCTGATGGGCCTTTGCCGAATTCAGACAAAGCTTTGCTACACGGCATTGTAGCTCTCGGCTATGCTAGAGGACGACAGCGGCATGCGGGATTGGGCTGCACTGCCAGCTTGGATGTAGCGTTGGTTTTACTCCCGGCTTCCAAGTTCCATGGCTGACAAACCAATAGAGCTCAACATTTCAGCGCTGCACAGTCCCTGCTGAATGTGGCAAGATGCGAAAGTGTCTCATCTCTGCAAGCAGTACTCTGCATGGTCGTCTATTTGACCTCTGTCTCGGACATCGTCTCTGCTCACACTTTCAGCTCCATTTCATGCTCGTGGATTCTTCAGCTTGGTCTGCACCGTCTGCAACATGGGTCTCATTCCGATGAAGTGCTTCCGGCTCATCGGAGTAAAGATCTCCTAATCGTGGCTTCGAAGCTGCATCTTCACCTTACATCTATACTTGATCTTCCTCAAGCTCTGCAGCGGAGACAAGTGGATCCAGACATCTGGGCTTCGGTGCAAAGCCGATACGATTCTCATCTAGCCACTGAGATGGATCGTTCGTCTCCTTCTTCTTGCCACTTTCTACTGCTTGAAGTCACCAAGGAAGGTCTCGAGAAGACTTTCACCCACTCTGAACGTGATATGGCTATATCGACAGACGAGGCAAAGGAAGACATCGATCTCAGTCAGCTCGGAAGTGTGGAGGCTCGTCTACAGGAATTGATTGAGAGGTCTTCAGCTAGCACGGCGAAGATTTCCAACAACAAAATGGCTGCTGGGTAGGCCAAATGACACCTGTGAAAAGTACGTATTAATAACATGGTTAGGGCCAAAGCGGAACTCGAGATGACAACCTATTCATGCCAGCTGATGCTATACATGCCTTTCATGCATCACGCTGTCGCCATGGCCAACGGCTCCCCAGTCAGCCGCACCAGATCCCAAAGGGTCCTCACTTGCATCAAAGTCGCTTCCAAGACAATTGGCTTCTGCGAGTCTCAGATGAAACACAAGATGCTGGAGCCCTCGTCTTGGTTCCAGACTTACACTCTCTTTCTCGCCATCCTTACTTTGGTCTTCCTCATCGCATCGCACAAGGGCACGACTCATCCGAGCGAGGCCTGGAAGAAAGGCGAGCAAGGCATTCGTCTGCTCGCCTCGATGCGATGTCATGACAATGGCGCAGTGAAGTGCTTAAGGGTTCTCAAAGCCATTATCGACCAGCTCTCGCATACTGTAGAGTTCGATATTGACAACATCGAGAAGACCACACCTTTGCTCTGCGAAGGCTCAGGCCGTCGGAGCTCGTCTGCGCCTTCGGGCAATAGGCCAAGTCCTCAAAACAGGGATTCTAGGATGGCAGTGAGCTCGGTGATGCAAAGGGACCAGTCGGCAGCGGACAGGATGCTGGCTGAAGCGCATGATTTCGTTTTGTTTGGAAATAACGATGGGTTTGGGGCGCCATAAATTTACATATTTCTACGATGAGGTGGCTTGCTGCTTTTCATTCACTGCGAAATCCTCCTTTCACAGTTGGGAAACAGGTCAAATTTGCGTGCAGAAGCGATTTGCCAATCGACCTTCACTCTTAGCTCTAGTTTCAGCTCCGCCCGTTCGTCCTACCTCGCTTGACGATGTTCCCATGTACTACCACAATGGTCCTCCTTGATACACTTCAACGCCATCAGGCCAGTAACGATGATTGTTTCCGTTTCCTCCATACTACCACCTCATCCCGAGGTCGTCATGTCAGTCCTCCTCCTTGATGCTACCACTCATGCCTGATCTAGACGTAAAAGGATTGACGATGCCAAAGACCTGGTAGTCTTGTACATAGTCCTGTGGGTGATCGTCGACGTAGCGGCCTTCCAGGACGTTGTAAAGGCTTCTGTGCTTCGCCGGACACTCTGGGTCTTCAAAGAAGGCGTAGGGGCAGTCCGTGTTGTCGATTTCGCTGTTCATGTGGTAGTCCTCCGCCACTTCCACCTTGATGTCTATGTTCAAATCTCCCTCTTCCTTAGATTCAAGCTCATGCTCAAGCCTGCATTCCTCTGCTGCCGCTGCAACCCATGCGCATGTCTCCGCATACTTCTCTGCTTCTGCCACCCTGCGCTGCTCTTCCTCGACCTGTATTTTGGCACGTGCTTCCTGCCGGATGACTTGCCACCGTTCCACGTCTTCCTTGCTTGTTCGTCTCCTTGCTTGCTCATGCGTCTTGTTGGCTTGCTTTGTAACGTTTTTGATTGTACCGCGATCAGTGGTATGGATCTTGTAGTAGAGATCTCGTCTGAGCTGGCGTTGTTTATTGCTCAGGTCCGACCAGTTGGAGAACATTTGGCTGAGCAAACGTTCGGTGTCTTTGGATGTGGAAGGCATGTTTGATAGTGGATATAAGAGTTTGGGAAGAGATGTAAGAGCAGAGAAGGAGAGAGCGTAGTCTGGGTGGGAGCGGAAATTTCTATACAAAAAGAAAAATGACAAGAAAGTCTTGTAAAGTCAAAGTGTACGCAAATACCATAGAAGACACTCTGTTGCACGAGATAGACAGTAGCGGATAAATGCATGTAGACTTCGTGTCAGCATGGAGGTTCATGGACGTCGTACACAAGGAGGGACTTCTGTGATCGTGACGTTTCAATTTGGTGACACTTGGTGTCACGTGGTGATGTCGAAGTGGTAAGCACCATGCGTCAATTCAACGCTAGTCCCTGAGAGTTCTTGCTGTGGCTCGTCGCTTTTGGACAGCTGGCTCTTAATCGAGTTGGTTGGTAGTCTGACCGTCGCGGTGGTACTGAAGGGCACGGTAACATCCAAAATGTAGCCGCTCTCGTTCTTTTCCCACGTGACAGCGATGTTTCCATATGGACTGTCCACATTACCCTGCACTGTGCCAAACTCGCTGCCCCAAGCCGGATCCACAGTGAAGGTCTTGTACGCCTCTCCGACCGGTTTGATGCCGAGCACGTTTGCGTAGAACCACTCGTAGATCGTGCCAAGCATGTCATGACTCTTGCTTCGGCATTCGTCCTGCCAGAATTCGAGCAGCGTTGTCTCACCACGTCTCAAGAAACGCATATAGCTAGGATGCTCTTCCTGCCTGGCCATGGCGAGTATGGTGTCGTGTTGCTTTAGATCGCCCAAGGTCTCCCAGAGATACTTGAGTCCAATCTCGCCAGCTCGTATGCGGCAGTCCGCAACATCTGCTAGGAATGCCTTCTCCACGTCTGCTTTCTTGTCCTCCGGCACGAGACCAAATTGTAACGCGACGCCCTGTGCTACAGCAGTGCGATCACGCTTCGGGTACTCATCAAGCGAGGTATAGTACGCATGACCCACTTCCTTGTCATCTGTGACAAGCAGGTGTTTGTTGTACACCGCGTATATCCGCTCGGCCTCCTTTTTGTACTTTACCTCCTCTTCTTTTTCGCCGAGTTCTCGCGCCATCATCTCGACGCACCGCAGGCAGTGGTAGTACACGGCTGTCTCGAGATTGGCTTGGTGGTTTCCAAATGCGATGTCACGGCCCCAATCGCCAAGGCCGTGTTCGATCAGACCGCCCTGTCGCTCCTTCTTGCGGATATACTCCATATATCGACGTGCCGCGGGGAAGACCTTTGGAATGACATGCGTTGAGCCGTAGTATCGCTTCAAAATATCGGGCAGGAAACATAAAGCACATCCCCAAGTGATGGTGTCGTGGAGTGGACCGCACATGTATCTGATCTCAGGAGCCATGGTAGGCACCAAGCCGCTTGACTCTTGAGTATCCAGTATATCGTCCAAAATCTTGCTGTATAGACTTTCCATGTCCCTGATGTACTGCGTTGAGGGAGCGAGAAGGTGTGTGACCTCAAGCCAGCCGAATTTCTCGATCTGAGGACAATCCGTGTGGTAGCTGAAGAGATTGCTTGCAAAGGACCAGTAGCAAGCATTGATAAGCTGGTTGACATCATCCACGTCAGTCGTGACAGATCCAAGCCTCCGCGCTGCAGAGGAGACGTGTTGTCCCACGACAGACTTGATTACCGGAAGGTCTCCACCTGCTTCTAGAGCGACACCTTCGATCTGAAGATACCTGGCGGCAGTGAAACAGAAGTCTGGTGTCCACTCCTCAACACCATCACCAGATAGTGTGATCTTCGAGTAGACGTGCGTCTCGAATTGCTTGAAGAGCTTGTCCGGCATGAGTACCGTGCCATCTTCCCGCGCTGTCTCGGCATATCGAACGACGACCTCGTCCCCTGCTTTCCCCTCAACCTTGATCTTGACCATGATGGAAGCGTTCTGGCCCAGGTCAAAGCAGACAGTTCCTGCTTTGGGAGATGACTTCTTGACTGGTTCAAAGGTCTCGTGAAGCACAACAGGTGGCTGGCTTTGGTATCGCAATTGACCACGAGGTCCAGTGAGTGGCTTGGCCGATGCCCAGGACGCGTCGTCGAAACCGCTGGTATCCCAGCCGTGAGGGTATTGTCGTCGATCATGATCCTCGGAAGCATAAATGTTGGCGAGAGTGGTTGCTGACTTTCGGAACTTCCACGATGGGTCTGTATGCACCACCTCGTGGCTGCCATCCTCGTAGAAGAGATGAAGTTCGGCGAAGAAGCACAGCTCGTTGCCATAACGAACATATGTGTTGTCTTCATACATTGGCCAGAAGAAGCGATCTCCCTGGTCACCGGCGAAGAAGCCATTGCCGACGTGTGCGCCGATCGCATTGTCACCTTGATTGAGGTGCGAAGATACGTCGTAGCCAACAAACTGAACGGTGCGATGATAGTTCGTCCAGCCAGGGTCAAGCACGTGAGCTGAGGCAGCTTGGCCATTGACACTGAGATTAAAGTGTCCGAGACCAGAGGCTAAGATGACAGCTCGCTTAGGAGCTCTAGCAAGACTGATCTTCTTGCGAATGTACAGAGGTTTATCGCCGCCATCACCGATCCAGACACCCTTCCATCGGTCATGCTCATTTTCAAACCAAGCACGAAAGATGAGACTGGAGTGTGGCATGTATGTCTGGTTCATACTCCATGGTGGCAACAGATGTGAGCGAGGATATGCTGTAAAAAACGTATTTGGCTCTGAAGTGTGTGCCTTTCCATCAACGTCCCAGACTGTCACTGTCCAGAAGTGGTGCGTGGTAGCAGCAAAGCCAGTCTCTGGCTTGCACACGACATTTCGCTGGACATCTCCGGAGATTTTGCCCGAAGTCCAGACGCGTCCGAGAGCATCTGCAGCTTGATCGACTGCAAGGGACTTTTCATCCGTCGATACGACAACCTGGTAAGCGGTTTGGCGATCGTTTGGGATGTCGCTCTCGAGAGCCCACCAGAAACGCAGCTCATCCACATCAATACCCAACGTCTCGTGGAAACCGTGAATGCCACACCTTAGGAACTTCATCTTGACCAAGGCGAGAGAGATCTGGACCAACAATGCTGTTACTGTTTGGCAATCACAGGCTCGCTATGATTCTTGAAGCAAGCGTGGCTTTCATTAGTTTGATGGGGATCAGTAATTTCGGGCGTCTCGTTGCGAAAGTTGGTCGTCTGATGAGCAGATTTGCGCCCCCTGCAGGTATCGTCCCTGGGTATCACTTTGCCAGATCCAGATTTGATGTCTTTTCGGGGCAATGTCACCGCGAGCCAAGACCATGAAGATCCTTCAAACACATGGCTGTGGATCATGCATCTCACACCCACGGGGAACGCCGGTCTAGCGTATTGCTCTCCACAAGGGGCGTGGTCTGAGCATGTGAAGGGGAAAACGGTCGTTGGGCGCGCAGAGTTTGTGGCGCGTACCGCGGCTTGACGTCTTTGGGTTTCTCGGCAGATGAACCGGACTTGAAGTCTGGGCTGACACAATCAAATCTGCCCGCAAAAGTGTTCACCCATTCGCTACAGAGCACTCCGAAAAATGCAACACTAGACGTCTGACCCTGGCGCAAATCATGCTGTCACTCTGTCTCGAACGTCTTTTCGGGCCATCAACGTCGCGAGACTGGGTCATTTGCGGCCTTGATGTCGCCGCACTACAGAGCGGTAACCTCGATGATTCGTCAACATCCTGATGTGTCGTCTCGCCCAGGACGCCTCCTATCGTGTTTCCTGGGGATGATTAGTGTTAGACTACAGCAAGCGATCGTGGTCCCGGTAAGTCGTGTTCTCCAGACCTTTGTTCTCGATGGGTTTAAGATCTGCACAATATCCTCCTCCACCTTTTGACTCTCTACCATCTCGGTTGACCTTTTCTCCTTGTTACCTCTTCCCTTGTGCAAATCGCATCCTCATTATTATTCGCTGTTGTATAGTGGTAGTCGGATACCATGGGTAAAGCTGTAGTGTGGGCGTCCGCCGCCTTCTTGGCCATTGGAGGTATGTCGGCGACGTGACGAGCAATGTACAGAACAGTAACCCTAACATTAACAGGTTTCCTCTTTGGCTACGATTCTGGTATCATTACCTCTACGATCGCTGTACCTGAATTTGAAAGATACTTCAACAACCCCAACGATGATACTGTCGGTGGTATCGTATCCGCTTTCCAGGGCGGTGCTATGCTGGGAACAATCATCAACATGCTCTTCGCCCACAGACTCGGTCGCAAGATGACCATTTTCTACGGCGCTACTGTCGGTCTGGTTGGCGCTGCCCTCCAGGGTGGTGCTGCCGCCATGGCTATGCTCATTGTCGGTCGTTTCATCGGAGGTGTCTCCGTCGGCATGCTCACCTCGACTATTCCAATGTACGCCGCCGAGCTTTCAGAGGCCAGACACCGTGGAATGCTCTCAGGGCTTCTGCAGTGGTTCCTGTCCATCGGTTTCCTTGTCGCACAATGGCTCGGGTACGGCTTCACCTTCACATCTGGCCCTGTTCAGTGGCGTTTCCCTCTATCCTTCCAGTGTCTGCCTGCTCTCATTCTCATGGGTGGTATCTGGTTTCTCCAGGAATCCCCGCGTTGGCTTGTTGAGCGCGACCGTCATGAGGAGGCTCGCGCTGCGCTGTTCAAGCTCCGCGACGATGGTACCACTGACACCGAGCACTTGATCGAGCTGGAACTCAAGGAGATCGTCGACGTTGTCGCTGCCGATCGCGAGGCTGGTCAGACTTCCTGGAAGACGATTTTCACCAAGCCTACTTGGAGGCGCCGATTATTGCTCGGATGTGGTGTCCAAGCCTTTGGTCCTCTTTCTGGTATCAATGTCATCAACTACTACGGACCTCGCATCTATGAGATTATCAACATTGACGTTCAGGAGTCACTTCTCATCATTGGCATCAGCGGAGGTCTTTCGGTCATCTACTGCACCATCATGCTCCTCATCCTCGACAAGATCGGCCGTGTCAAGCCACTCATCATCTCGGCATTCGGCCTGGCCTCTGCTTTGCTTGCCAACGCCGTCATGGGTCAATATATCAACGGCGCACCACCAGCGCAGCTTCGGTCCATGGTCGCCATGAATTTCGTCTTCTCCCTCTTCTACACTCCCCTCGGAGTCATTTCGTGGGTCTACCCAGCTGAGATCTTCCCTGTTGAAGTCCGCGCTCTTGGTAATGCTATCACTACATTCACGAACTGGACCATCAATCTCATCTTTGCACAATTCTCGCCCGGCGCCCTCTCAAGCATCGAGTTCAGATACTTCTACGTCTTCTTCGTCTTCAACGTCATTGCCTTCGTCTGCTACATCTTCTTCTACCCAGAGACGAAGGGTCGCACGCTCGAACAGATGGACCAGTTGTTTGGTGACGACCTGGTTGTGCACGCTCTCCAGGATCCAGAGGGTGCTATGGCTCAGGAGAAGAAGAACGCTATTGAGAGGGTTGAGACCAAGGAGTAGGAAAATATCGAATATTGGAAAGTCGTAATGAAGGTAGTGAATTGTTAGCTATACTAGCTAGTGGACAGAATAGCAAACGTCTACATTTCACTTCGTCTCTCACATGCAGTGACCATGGCACATTCCAGGAGCAGCATCAGTGTCAAACAACGACTGCATTCATAGGGTATAGCGCTAACCTCAAATCCCAACACACCACAACTCTTTCTCCCGTCACGGTTTCTTCCTCAAATCCCACCATATCCACTAATGCTGGTCCCCCTTCGCCTATCCCTCCTCCACCCTCCCATCAGGCCCCCTCTCCACCGGGATCCTACTTCCCCCGCTTCACAATCCCATTCGTCTCACTGCCCTTCTCCACATCCCCCTTCCTGCACTCAGGACAATACCACTTCGCCAACCTCGGGGGCATCTCTTGCAACTCGACGCACTCGAGATGGAACCACTCGATCGGGCAATTATTGTCCTCGCACGCCACCATGATGCCGTAACTCACGTCGCCGCAGAGACAGTAGCGCGGCTCGTCCGGGTCCATTTCTTCTTGCAGTTCGGCTTCTTCCTCTTTGATCGTGCCTGTCGCCACTGAGGATGGGTCGGATTTTCGTCCACGTTTCTTGGGTGCGGCTTTACGTTTGCCCACGGCGCTCTTGGCGCGGCCGTCTTCGTCTGCGGTGATCAGGCCGGGGGCGGGGCGTTTGCGGCGTGTCCGTCCGGTGGTGGGCTCTGGGCGGGGTTCGTCCTTGGAGGGGCGTGAGTCGACGCTACCGGCTCGGTTGGCCCCGGGAAGGGAGACATTGCTGCCGCGGCGGAGGGCGAGTCGGCGGTTCGGGGGCTCGGCGGAAGCGGCTTTGCTGCGTTTGAGGGTGATCTTTGGGTTGGGACGCTTGGCCTCGGGTGGTGAAGCGTTGGAGGTCGCATCGGGGGCGATCGGGGCGATAGAGATGTTGCGACTGCGCGGCTTCGGAGAGCGAGCTTCGATCTTCGGATTCAGGGGTGAGCGAGGTGTAGTTGAAGAGGTACCAGCATTGGCAGGGGC
Organism: Elsinoe fawcettii; assembly: GCA_007556565.1. Classification (NCBI taxonomy): domain Eukaryota; kingdom Fungi; phylum Ascomycota; class Dothideomycetes; order Myriangiales; family Elsinoaceae; genus Elsinoe; species Elsinoe fawcettii. The sequence continues at coordinate 30,686 of SWCR01000013.1, read as the reverse complement.
AGGAATTGTGAGCTTGATCTTCTTCGGCTGGTGGGTCGTATCCGGTGAAGCAGTCTTTGATGCTTTGTTCGGATTTGATGGAGTGGTGTCTCGCTTGCGCTTCTTCGATGTCGCAGGTGGCTTGAGGGATGCTTTTGAATCTTCACCTGCCTCCTTGTTGGCTGCTATTGGAGCTGCAGCAGTTGCGTCCGCAGCATTCTGCTCAGCACTCAATTGTGCTTGTATTGCCTGCTCTTCGAGCATCTTCTCCCGTTTACGCTTCTTTGCCTCGTTCAAACGCATGCCGCGATTCATTAATTCATCCTCAGCGCCGCCGTCTAATTCCGGAACAATCATGTCAATGATCTCTTGACGCTCCTCGCCTGACATTATCGCACGAGTGGGGTCTGACCAAGCAGGCCCATACTCGTCGATGAAGGGCTCGCCACTCTGTTCAGCACGTCTGCGAGCAACCTCCATGGCCTGCTGTCCACGTCCCAAGATCTTGAGTTCGCGATTGCGCATGGCAGGCGAAGGTAACCATATGGCATTCTTCTTCATGCGCTTGCGTAATTTGGCAAGCTCGTATTCTGTAATCCGTTTCCAAGGCAGCCATTTGCTTCCTGGGACTGCGTCTCCGGGCGGAGGAACCAGCGCCAGCAGAGCGTTTGAGGTGCTGATCCCAGCCACGGACGAATGTACGTTTGTGCCGGGCTGACCTGGCGTCCTTACCCTAGGTGGCTTTGGTGTGACTGTCTTGTCCTTTTCCTTCTTCTCCTTTGGCTCTTTCGGTGGTTTCGGTGTTCTAGCCCTGCCAACACTCTTCTGCCTCTTCCTCTCGGCTGGTGGGGACGATGGAGGGACCGAGTCGACCTCGGATGGTTCGCTTGGTGGAGGAGAGTCGGGGTTCGGCGGAGGCAGTACTTCTCCAGGGACCATGATCTTCCTCCCTCGAACCCTTGGGGCCGACCCCACGCGATGTGCCGCTCGCTTTTCTGCTATGGGTTGCGACTTCTTCATCTGAGGCGAAGAGACTGGCTCCGGTGTAGGGTCTCTGGACGGAGGCATCGGCATAGTCTTGAGCTTTCGAGCGATAACATCAAGTCGTATTGCGTCCTTGTTCACCATCTCGGCGATCCTTGCGCTCTCCGCTGCGGCCATGCGCCGGGCCTTCTCCAAGCGTGCATATGTCTGACTGACATCTCTTCGCAGCGTCGCCGCATCCGGGATATTCGTCCTGTCCTTGAGAGTCGGTAATGTACTATACGTAGTCAAAAGCTCGTGAATGCGCTGCTGGGAATCTGAGGCAATCTTGTCCTGCTCGCCGATCAAGGTCATGGACCGTATAACAGCTGAAGGAAGGTGTTCAGTGTACGCCAGGAAGTCTGTAAGAGTGGCGGATACATCAGGGTCGATTTGAGCGGACTGACCCATTGTGCGAAGGTCGGGCATTGTGATCGATACGTGCTGAGGTAGCACATCGGTAGACATATTGGGATTCCGGTGCTGCAACTGCCACAGCCGTAAAGTTGTAAAAAGAGCGTGTTTCACGGTCGCATAGACCGTCTCCAGGATGGGCTTTACATGCGTATGTGAAGAGTGATCGTGGTGATGAGTTGTGAACGCGACAAGGTGGTGTTGTTGAAGCTGCAATAGCCGTGTCATCGCCCGAACTCGGCATCTCCTTATCGCCGAATTATCTCCGGCGCGTATCACTAGCTTCACGTGCTGCGACGTGCTCGACAACCTAATTCGACCATATCACATTTTGCGATGTATCCAGCGAGGAGCATTACACATTGAAGGATGAGAAGAATCTTCGTGCCATGCGCGTAGAGCTGACAACGAGATATTTACAGCCATGGAGGCTGCCATCAGATGGGCGCCTTCGCCATTGGAGAATGCTCACAGATATCTGATCGTTGATGTTGCCGGCAATTCTATAACACTAAACGAATCACGTGCCGACAATACTGGTGGGTTGCAGAGTGAGCGTATCGCAAGATACGATAAAGTCCCAAATTTCACCGCCTTCGACTGGTCAAAGGCCGATACCTCTCTACTCGCACTAGGTCTGTCCTCCGGTGAATCGTCGCTGGTCAAGATTGATTCAGAGCAGCGCAGCATTCAGCCAATTCTTACTCTACCAAGAGGGACACAGAGGAAGTGTAACTCCATTACATTCAATCCGGACAAGCTCCTTGCTGTCGGTCTCGACAGAGTTCGAAATGACCATTGTCTCAACATTTACGATGTCCATGGTGGCAAAGAGCCGTATAGCAAGCTGTGTATTGGCGAAGCAGTCAGTTCCGTCCGTTTCTTTCCAAGCAGACCTCAAGAGATCGTCGCAGCAGTCGCAAGACAAACACTGAGACTTTATGATTTGCGGGATCCCTCGTTCGGGACTGGCAGTACCGGATCGTCAGTCTACACCAGGCAAGTCAACAACATCGCAATTGATCCTCTGGATGATAATTACTTCGCCTCGGGTGGTTCTACCGGAGATCCAACCATAAGTATATGGGACCGCAGATGGCTAGCCAAGTCTAACTTGGCGAGTGCTGATGGAGCTGGCAGTCCGTCAGTCTTGGATCTCCGACCAGCCACAGATAACTCGCAAACTAGCACAGTATGGAGTATCCGATTTTCTGGGCTTAAGCGAGGTAGATTTGCTGTCATGGCGAGCACTGGTGCTGTCAGGTTGTTTGATTTATCGACACATTCGATGACTGTCAGACCAAGAGTACCACCATCGGCGAACTACTACGGTGGTAATGCTTGGAATGGACCACAATACATCTCCAGAACACATGACCTCCAGTATCCATACTATGATAAGTTGCATGGTCATGACGAGAGTACGAGATTTATTGCTTTCGATTGGATCACAGAAGGGCCTGCCGAGGGTCAGTCGCTAATGGCACTTCGATTGACCCGTGAAGTCAATCTACTGCATGCACCAAATCCGCAATTTGTCGAAGTCACAGCCCGTGATGAGATGGCTCTCGCACAAGACGGATTGAGGGTGATCGCGCCGCGGCTCGAGTACCAACAGACTGCAGATGATGCTCTGGAGGTCAGAAAACGCATGGATAGCCGCATCCGGCCTGCACGACAGTCCATCTCTGGTCAGCGCGGTCGAGGATCTCTGGACATGAGACCGCTTAATGCCCAAACGCTAGAGACCCTTCAAGAGCCGAACCTTACGCTTCAAAGGACACAGTCTTGGATTCAGGGTGGACCACCACATATGGTCTCCCCGGTGCTGAAGACCCATGAGTTTCCAGATGCACTGGCACTCATCAACGTTCACAAGCGACGATGTATGGAGGGCTATAGACTGGACTGTGCGCGAAACAGACAGATTGTAAAAGATGATCCTGAACTGGAGAGAATGTGGGCGGTCATCAACAGGTTCGAAAGCTTGGCTGCTAGTGGAGGCATGACCTCCGAGACCATGGATCTGAGTTTCTTTGGAGTATCAGGTATCTGGCGGGGCAGCTTGGGGGACAGCAAGAATCGAATGCTGCTTGGCAAGACCTTCTCATCCTCTGCTTTCGACGAAGGAGTTGAGTACATCGTCAAGCTTCACGGTATGGCGTTACTTGATAATCTAGACTCCGCGACCTACTGGCGACGAATGCTAGGTCTTGAATTGTGCGGCTGGTGCTTCTCGCCTCAGGCAGTGGAGAGCAAGTGTGGGACTCTGTTAGAACAGCGGTCCTTTTATCGAGCTGTAGCATTAGCAGTCTATCAAGGCCATCCCGAACTTGCTCTGAACATGCTGCGAAATCTCACTAGACGCAACTTGATCCAGGACACCGGAGTCGGAGCACTTTTAGCTGCTGGGGAACTGAACGATCAGCAGAAAGAAATGTGTGGCTGGATGGAAGAAGATGCCACTGATCCGTATCTCAAATCGATACTCCGCTACGTGGGGACCAAAGACTGGTACTCTGTGGCGGAGATGCCGTCTTTGATCCTTTCGGACCGAGTGTCCATCGCTCTACGTTACCTCGATAACGATTCACTCACCGACTTTCTCAACAAAGCAACCGAGTCTTGCACTGCGCAAGGCCACTTACCCGGCGTGCTACTCACCGGTCTCACCGAAACAGCAATGTCTCTATTCCAGACCTACCTCGCCCGCAGCTCAGACATTCAGACCTGCGTCCTCGCTACAGCATTCACAAACCCTTTATACGTCTCCGACATCCGCTGGTCACTCTGGAAAGAGACCTACTTCGACCTACTGCAATCATGGCGACTCTTCATCGAGCGCACCAAATTCTCCGTCGAGCACGCCAAGCGCTCAGTCCGTCGTGATGGTACGAAGCTCGTCACCGCCGCGCCTCGACAAATCAGTCTGCGTTGCGTGCATTGCAACGGAAGCCTTGCGCGACCGGCGGATGACACACGTCAGAAAGCCAAGATGAGCTTTGATTCCCCTGTCAGTGGTAGTAAAGCCAACTCCGGCGTGGTCGCTCAAAAAGTGGCGGACGCAAGTGGCACTGCTTGTCCGAGATGCGGGAGACATCTCCCGCGGTGCGCGGTGTGTATGCAATGGCTCGGTACGCCAGAGATGACCAGTCTGAAGGGTCAGAAGGGTAGAGGTGGGTCATCGCGGAACGAAAGTACGACTGAGAATAAAGAAGGAGGGAGGAAAGGGGAGGGCAAGAATGCCGATACTGCATTGAGTAGATTCGTCACGTTCTGTGCGAGCTGCAGTCATGGCTTGCATGCGAATCATGCGAAGCAGTGGTTTGCGAAGCATGGGATGTGTCCTGTGCCGGACTGCGGGTGTCTATGTGGTGTCAGGAGATGATCACCTCGGCTGATACTGGCACATTGGAGTAATGGCAAAGAGCTTGCTCACGGGTCCTAGATGCGGCAAAGTTCAAGCTATGTACTGTGTCTAATTCCTCCCCTCGCGACCTCTGAGCAGGCTCGAAGTCGTGCAAAAAGGCAGGTGCGGGGGAGGGATAGGTATATATCCTTCTCCGTCATGATACCTGTTGCGCCCGAGGTCCTGCTGCTTGAGTCATTTCTCCCCATCGAGTCAGCCATGATATCAGACCGAGCTCCTCTTGCGAGGGCCAACATCCTGGCTGCATCGAGGTCGGCTGCTTGGTCGGGTTGCGACCACAAGGTGACTTTATTCCCACCACCTTGTCCGCGCCTGTGGTGCGGCCATACGGGACGCCAAAGGCATCGCTGGGCGATTTGGGCGTGACGCCAGCCGTTTTCAACATTTCCTTCATCTTGATGTAAGCGAAATCCTCGACATGGATGAGGTCGAGATCGGTTCGATCCTTAGCCTTCGGGTTGCTATCTCGTTGTGTACGGCGCCGTTCCCAGATGGGAATCCATTCCGGAGCGTACTCTCGTGCCAGAGATAGGACTGCGTTGACTAAATCATCTTGGTTTTGGCCCCTTACGGCTCCGGGCTTCGATACGTGAACGGTACCGACACCAGGATAATAGGCAGAGGCTACCATGATGACTCCGCCATATTCAGGCGCCAAGGCTGCGTATGTTTGCTTCGCAGATTCTAGTACTTGACCGGGAGTAATAGAATCCTTGGTCAGCTCGACCCTGCCGACTGTGCCACTTCGGACAAGAGCGTCTGTCTGTGGCGAGCCACCAGGAGTCGTTGGTGTGTTTACAGGAGAGGAAGGGGGTGAGCCCGTCCCTTGCAGAGATCCCGATGGCGAGGTAGGAGATTGACGGCCAGCACCTCTGACGGCTGTATTCAGGCTGAGCTTCTCAACTTGCGACAAGATTTTGGAAGTTTGCGCATCTTGACCGGCGCTCGTATCTGCCCGAGCAGGGGCAGCTGGAGGGACCTTCTGGGCCGAGGCTTGTGGCGGCTGATTTGGGGAGGATGTAGACGACGAATCGCCGCTCTGACTCCTTGGAGGTTGTGATAATGGACCTGGCTGTGGCCTTGGCCCAGGCACAGTCTTCGGCAGGTTCGTGGTTAGCTTTGGCCTCGGAGGTACACCCAGGACGAAACTGGGTATAAGACATAAAGTCCAAACCAAAACTGTTACCACCTTCATTGAGATGCGGTCGTCGTGGTGCAAATTCTTTCCTCGGGGCAGATGATGGTAACTTTAGGTAATGATGCTAGGGAACGCAATGAAAGCGAACTATTATACCTACCATCATCACTGAGGGGCGGGCTGCTTCTTCAAATGTTGCGCTCGAAGGGACACATCGTGCAGGATCTTCGACACCGAGCGACCTTGAACATGTTGTCGTACTCCAAATCTGGTTGCGGGAATCTGCATTTTTTACTTACAGGGTTCTTGACCGGACCAGGGTCGTTTGTACCATGCTGGCAAACTGATATCCAGTAATTTTGACAGGACATGTGTGCGGCACATTCCAACCCTTTCAACCACTGGGCCACGCCGCTCTCCTGAAGGGTTTTGGAACATTGCCAATGCTGGATGATCGGTGAGTGTTTCGTGACACGAAATGCTGTCGTTACGATCGTTGAACATATCGACGGATCAAAATTGTATGGTATAAAATCTGACAGGTGGTAGTTAGGGGAAGAACAATGGCGAAGTTCTGACGGAGATTTCCCACAAAATGGCAAGTCACGGCACGTGATCTATACCCTGCTCGGTTCCGCTGAATGAAAATATCTCCGAACTACGCTCTGAAAGACTACGTGTTGCATTTATTCTGACGTCCATGCGTTCGTGGAAGCAGCTTGCACAGTTACGTGACCCGCTGTTCGGGTCTGTCGGGTGGCCACCTTATTAGATGAGACATGCCTGAGGCAGAGCTTCCGGTCAGTGAAGTGCCACGTAGCATGCTCTCATTTTCAATTCGCGTCTCCGCTACTATCCATACATCCGACTCCGTTCAAAGCGCTTGAATGAGTGCACGACAATCTGGAGGAATCATCACTAGTTTGCTCCAGTCCATTACTGGCAGGAGAAGCCTCCGCTCGAATCATTCAGGGCGAAGGCACATATGCTATAACACAACGATGACCCGGAGCCTGATCGAGCAGCCTCACGAGGTTCGCTACCAGATATATCATACGGCCCTGGTAGCAAAAAGCCCGATCATCATCTGGGCGTCCAAGTTTGATCTGAAAGAACGGATTTACAAGCTCGACAGTGATGCACCAAAACGAAGCCTGGACGGACTTGGTCTGGGTCTCCTCAGGACAGACCTACAGATTTCGGAAGAGGCTACGAAAGTACTCTATCAGCACAACACCTTCAAATTCGAGGGTCCTCACGAGTGGAGAAGGGTAGCCGCATGGCTGAGTGCTATTGGACCGAACAGGCACCTCCTTACGAAGCTGGAGCTATCTGTGCGAAGGCCATCGCGCGCGTTCCAGTACAGAGACGGTTCGAGGGAAGCGTTCCCAGATGAATGGATTCAGACAGCATTTCCCAAGCATCCGTTGCTGCAGCGACCAGAAGGGCAGACCGAATGGCCAAGGGGAGAAGTTGACGACGTCGACCCTGAAATCGAGACCATCTTCTCCCTCCTAGGAGACATGCCCACTTCGGACCCGCAGAAACACTTGCCAGTGACAGTATATCTGTGTATCGATGATTGGACCTATCCAGGCGCTTACACTGACCCTGAGAATGAATATCAGATGATGGAATCAGCTCACTTCAGCATGGACCTACCGAATCTGATCGAAGCATGGAGAGCAAAGCATTCAACTCCTCACAGGCCTATCCATGTGATTTGGAAGTTTGCGGGATACAAGGCCGACTACGATACAATGGTGGAACAATTCAACAGCGCTGGTTGGCACATACTGGACGGGATATACGACCAGGACCAGGAACATGGTAAGCCTGATGATGACATTACGTGGAAGATGCGAAGACGACCACTCTCGGGTCCAATCATATCTTCCGACGTGAACCCGGCAGGATGGCGACTGCCGCCCTCTAAGGATACAATGTATTTGCAAGAGTGGCTGGATGCTGGGAGCCCTGATCTCTGGGACTTCTAGAACGACGTTGATGATCACGTCTTCCGCGGCCCGTCGATTGGCACTGATACTGTATGCGATGATTGAGTGCAGCGCTTATGCTCACAAGAGCACTGCTTAGGACTGAGCTTCCTCAGTGAGCCAAGCACGAGAATTGCATGGCATGTAATGGCTTCCAAAGGATACAGGATGAAAGAGCAAGGTCATCTGTACAGTAGAAATACACGACTCTAGCCTATCGTGCGCATACTTGCGACCCCTTTCGCCGTCAACGTGATCATCGTACAATGATCGACCACTCCACCAGTGACAACATGCTGCAATCCCTCTCCCTCCAGGAAGTATATATCCTGCACATCACTCTTGACCAGCAAGACCTTGAAGTCCTTACTATCCTTGTACACACAAACCACCGGCAGGAAGAACTCCTCCACGGTGTTCGCAGCCGCCAAAATCGTCGTGCCATTCACCGCTATCGGCACCCACGAGATCAACCTACTCCCAACAGGCACACTTCCGATCCCCACCAACCGCAGTCTCGAAGCACCATACGCATCCATCAAATCGGGAAAATACAAGAAGATCCGATCTTGCGTATCGCTCAAAACAAATCCGGCATCCAGGACCCAATTCGCCGCCAATCCACTTACATTAGCAGCGAGGTAGACATTTCCATCCGCACCAGGCAACAGACCAAACTTTCCACTGATATCCGTAATCGCGACATTCCTCGCCACCTCCGCCCGCGCTCGCAATTGCGCCAAGGGCTGCACCCCCTCCTCGACCGCTCGCTTCTGCGACCTCGCCACCACCAGCGTAGCCGAGTCGACGCTGAAATCATAGCTCGAACTCGACGTGCTCCGCCTCGCACTCGCTCTCATGACCGTCTTGAGCGCACACCACGGCGCATTGGCGTACCGTCCCCCGTAGATCCAGCTGACGCCCGCGCACCCGCTCGTGTTATCGCACAGAACCTGACATGCGCGAAACGACGTGACGTCGAAGTTATGCACGAGGTCATCGCCAAGGTAATCGATGCCGCACTCGGTGCTGTATGCGCCGCCCGACTGCGGCTGGAAGACAGTGTTGTTGGCCGCGGGACAGTTGGGGAAGACTTGTTGCGGGCGAGCGGCGAGGACGGTGAGCCCGCCCGGTGCAGCGGCGCCCGAGTCATACGAGGATTTGAGGTAGCAGTATTGCTCTGCTTGGCCGGCGGGGACCCAGACTACGACGCGGCAGTTGATGCCGTACGTGCTGCAAGCGTCGATGCAGGCGGTCATATTGGATACGACGACGGCTTTGATGAAGGGGCCGCCGTAGTCGGTTTGGCAGTTTACGTTCCAGGTGCGGCGGTCGGTGGAGTTGTAGTTGCTGCCGCATGTCAATGGGGCGGCTGGGGATGGAGTAGGGGAGATGGTGGTGGTTGTAGCTATCGTTGTTGTTGATATCGCGGTAGTAGTCGTAGTCGTGATCAGACCTGTCGTGGTCGTGGTCGATGTTGTGAAGAAGGATGAAACGTTGTCGAGTGCATTACCAACAGGATCGATTGTGCTCGTTGTGGCTGTCGTCGTTGTAGAGTCTGTCGTCATTGTCGGGCTCGTAGTTGTAATCGTTGTCGTTGTTGAAGTTGTTGTAGTCGTAGTTGTCGTCGTCGTCGATGTTGTAGTTGTAGTCGTAGTTGTTGTGGTCTTCGGAGTTGTTCTTGTCGTCGTTGTTGGCAAAGCCGGAGTCGTCACGACAGGTGGCCTGCGGTCTGGAGTTGTGTAGCGAGGGATGGGCAGCTTTGTCTTGATGAATGGCGGGAGCACGAGCTTCTGTCTTGTCGTCGTCGCCGGCGGTGCAATTGATGCTTGACCACCTTTGTTGCCTCCGATGCATCCTTCAGCCCATGTCTGCTCCCAATGCCACAAATTTAGCTGCTTGACGTTGAATGCGTCAGCATTGAGATCGATGACGGGACCAAAAGTCCATTTGATGCCACTGCAATCGCTCTTCTTCGTCCCCTCGGTCGAAACGTCAATGAGTGTATATGAAAATCTGGCTTGAACGCCGGGTGTAAGGGAAATGACTGCCTCTTTCTGAACGAGACCCTTGAATATGTTGATACCAAATGCTATCTCGAGAGGGACTCCTAGTTGGACTTCAAGAAAGACTTCGGCGTAGGCTTCCAGCTTCCTCTCCAGTTTCGGCGTCCAACCATATGAGTACGATTTCTTGATGTCCAGCAGATCAACATATGTCCGTGCATTGGGGAAGCCTGTGAAATGTTAACGTCTGGTCTTGCTTAACGATGTTCCTCGACATACCCCATGAGTATCCGGCAAGAATTTGCCCTTGTAATCCTATAGCTACCGTGCCTCTTACGCTTATGCCCCATCTCGGTCCGATTGTAGCTATACCGGGAATGGAGCAGCCAGGTGCACCGTCGCTGTAGATAGGCATATCTTTGGTATACTCCAGCTTGGCGAAGGCGTTGACGCCCATATACATGCTAATATTCACCCTCGCTGCGATATCAAAGTTTGCTTTCTTGAAACCCGACGATGTACTATAGGCAATGTTGGCGGTGAAATCCAATTGAGACCTGATACCACAATCGACACAGTAGACCTGAACGCCGACGACAACCTCAGTGCCGCTTTTGGTCTTGCCGTCTAGTTTCTTGTTGGCAGATTCAGCCTCAGACTTTGTCTTCGCATCTGTTGGACCCCATGCGAAGATGAGGAATTGTCGACCCCACGGAGACACTGCGGTACCTGGCAGCATGTAATTGAGGCCGAAGCTGATCTGACCCTTGGAATCCTGACTGGACGGTGCATTGGCCACGGCTTGTGCCTGGTCATAGGTGGTCTTCACGCTGCTTGGTACGACGGCATTGACAGTGGTTCCCACTGGATCTTTGACGAAACTGGTCAAGCCACTAATGAGACCGCGCACGGTGAGTCTCTTAGTCCGAGAGATGGTCGGTGCAATTGCGCCATACAAATCTGGTAGATCAGCCTCGGCATCACTGTAGTAACCCAGCTTGTCGTCGAGATCCTGATCGAACGATGGACCACAGGGAGCCGTTGGAAAGTTCAGCGTTGCGTTTGCGGGCAGGTCTGCACATGCTGGGATCGCGAATGTCGTGTTGGCGCCGGCATCACCGAAAGACATATCCACTTCATCGATGACATCGGCCATATCCTTTAAAGCGCCAGTGGCCTTTACCGTCATTCCCGAGTCACTGAAAGTGAAGCCCGAGGTAAGGAAAGGTGAGCTCTCATCGGATGCACCGCAAGATGGAGAGGAAGTCAACAGAATGACTTTGGTGTCCGACTTCCATGTACTCTTGGCATACTGATATGCCTTGTCCGAATTGTACTGGATGGACATGACTGATCCAGAGCAAGAGATAGAGGATATGTAGACTGTATGGTCCAATGCGACAGACTGATACAGGAAGGCGGCAGCTACGGCGGCTATTGAGGTGTTGCCATCGTTAGTAGCTTTCCCAGCAAAGAAGAGTGATTGATTTTGAGCCGGCGCAAGGTTGTTCAGACTTGTCAGATCCAATCCAGGTGGTGGTACAGCGCCGAGTGTGGCCGTCGGCGCTGGCGTCGCTCCACTGGCAGGCGTTGCGGTCTCGTAATTGCCTTGGAACTGGACAGGTGTACTGGTAGAACTACTATGAAGTGTAGACGATTTCGAGGTTTGTGGACCATCCTTGACAGTGATCGCGAGAGTCGATGGTAGGAGTGTTGTTCTCTGGTCTACCGTGAAACTCGCACTGGGTCGCCTGGTACTGACGAGTGCTGATGTTCTTTGTGAGGACGGCGAAGCAGTGGTAGGCTTAGATCCGACAAGCTTGGGGTTCTTGATGACCTTCTTACAAAGCTGTGTCAATCGATTGGGGCCAAGGTTGTGGATAGGGCTGTTGCCTCTAGGCTTGGAAGTCCAGAACTTGCAAAAGGCGACAGGGTCGGCGACCGCTTTCTGCAGGCTGGCTAGTCCTTTGACGTTACTTTGACCAGTCGGTTTGCTGATGATCCTAGTTCTGGTCGGGCCTAGCAATTTGGGCTTGGCGTTGATACACTTGCATGCTTTGATGAGGTCGGCTGCAGCGACCCCTACAAAGGGACTACTTGTGCGAGGTTGCGAATTGAACCATTTGCAAAAGTCCCCTGGTGCACCCACATTCTGGCGAATGGCAGATATCGTGGCATCGTTGGCCTGACATGCGACCTTTGAACTAGTCTTTGCTGCAATCGAGAAATGAAGAAAGAAGAGATAAATGAAAGCGAAGGCCCAGTTGACGTGACCTCGGGTGTAAGACATATCGTCTCCAGACCCTCCGCGAGAATTGAGAATTGAATTCGACTTACAGTGCTGGCCATGTCGACTTTACATGTATATAGTCCTCACTCTCATGTCGAAGTACCCATACGAGCCGCTACGTTAAATGTGCCGTTATGGTCAAATTGAAGTAGCCTTGGCAAACGATATGGACAACGTCAACCGTCGATGAGACATGCTTGCATCGAGCGCGAAGTGAATCCTGACATGCTTGTGGGAGTATGTAGCGCTCTGTCATGACTTTGGCTCGCAAGATGAAGCGCTTGTACTCTGCTGGTGGTCAAACAGATCCTCCTGGACTCCGCGATTCAATTGGGCGGTTGAGCTTGTTCAGGCTTTGGATGGAGTCCATTGATATAGACTGTATGAATCGTTCACGGGTGAAAATCATCTCCGCTCGCGTGTCCGCTCCTTCTGTTTGTGAACGATTTCGTTGTCTAGCGGAGTATCACCTGTAGTTCGATCGAAGAGGAGTGACAACAAACGGAAAGGCGAGTAAGGTGGAAATTTTTAACGCGTCCAGGCCCGAGATTCCCCCCTTCGGCCCCCAACGCCGACGAGCTTGTTTTTGACGGGAAACGGGCGCGTGTGGTCGTGTGGTAATGGTGCCACGGCGTTTGGAAATGCTTGATCTTACTCGTTCACCACAATGACAAGCACACGTCCCATCGCTCCCACGCCGGCAGACCTGTTCATCTTGCTATGCCGTTACTTGGTACTCTGACCGCCCTCCATCATGAATCGGACACCCCACTTGAAGAGATCGAGGACATGCGGTAGTGCGGCACGCCGTATACCAGCGCGATACTGAACGAAGGATGTCCCGCCGCTCCCGGGGAGGACGTCTCGTCATACCAACGACATGGCTGCAACCAGCCTATTCATCCGTCCAATAGCGACTGGAAGAATTCTTCTTGTACACAGGTAACCCCTCGTTCGCCGGCAGACATCTGGGGTCGACATGCAGGTACCGACATGCTGGAAGGACTTTGCACACATGAGAGCCGTACGGACTGACGGCATCACCACCTTTCGTCCGTGTTCACCATGCTTTTGCAAGGTCATTGTACCCCGCTTGGCTCTCTATAAAGTGGTGATGTGCCTTTCGAAGTGACGAGGATGAGGTAGGTTTGCTAGAGAGTTCTATCATGGCGAATTTGAGGTCTTTCCTCCTACTTGGTGCTGCACTTGCAGGAGCCGTGCGAGCACAAAACACTTCCGATCCTGTCGTCGATTTAGGCTATGCCCAATTCAGAGGTACTGTCAACACTTCGGTGCGGACCACTACCTACTTTGGTCTTCGCTACGCGCAACCTCCCGTGGGAGAGCTGAGATTCCGTGCTCCTCGGCCAATCGAGAGGGGTAACTACTACAATGCAGACAATGTCACTGATGCAACTCAACTTGGTCCCCGGTGCATACAAGGCGAGTGGATGCGCGCGCCGTCAACAATGCTCTTACTGACGTTCGCAAGGCACTGCCGGATTCCAGGTCACGAACAGGACCGCCGCTATCCAGCCCGGTGTAGAGGACTGCCTACTTCTCGATGTCCTCGTTCCGAACAACCCGGTCTCATCTAGTCTACCAGTGCTGGTACAAATCCATGGAGGCGGCTATGCTGCTGGCTCAGCCGAGTCCTACCCGGGCTTCGCTTTGGTCAATCAGTCACAGGCTATCATCTATGTCACGATACAATACCGCCTCAACGCCTTTGGCTTCTTGAGCAGTGTCGAGGTCCGCGAGAATGGTGACGCAAACGCCGGCCTTCTTGATCAGCGTGCTGCACTCAATTGGGTCGAGAGAAACATCCGCTCTTTCGGCGGTGATCCTACCAAGATCACTATCACCGGTGGCAGCGCTGGCGGTGGTAGCGTGATGAACCAGATGATCTTGTACGGAGGCGATGATAGTCCTCCATTCCGCGGTGTCATATCTGAATATCCTTGGTGTATGAGATGCTTATGCTCATGGAAATACGTTTGCTAACAATCACCGTAGGGCAACCATATCACAATGACACAGTTCTTGGTGATCAGTATCGCCAGGTTCTCACTGCTTCCAATTGCACAGATCTTGCTTGTCTCCGTAGCCTGCCCTCCGACGAGCTCAATGCAGCCTCACAAGCAGCACAGACAATAGGCTACACCTCGCAACCAGCATACTATGGGTACGGTGACTTCTACTATGGCCCAGCAGTAGATGGCGATGCCATTCGAGACCTGCCATCCAACGAATTCAAGCTCGGTCACTTCACCAAGGTACCATTATTGGTAGACCATGATGGCTACGAAGGTATCTACCTAGCACCCTACCCACAATTATCCCCCTAACCTTCGCAGGCGTTACCTTCTCCAACCGATCTGCCACAACTGAGGCCGAAGCTGAGACTGACCTCCAATCCCTGTTCCCCTACGCCAAACCCTCCTTCTTCACCCGTCTCTTCGACCTCTACCCGGCCTCCGCCTTCAACAGCACCTTCTTCCAACGCCAACAACTCTTCGGCGACTTCATCATCAGTACGTCCCCTCCCCTCTTTCCCTCTCCCCCGCTGATCCCCTCTAGACTGCCCAACCTACTACATGTCCACCGCCACCTCCGACTTCTCCGTCCCGACCTGGAAACTCACCTTCAACGCCGGCACGCAACTCCACGGCGCCACGGTCCCCTTCCTCTTCAGCGCCAACGCCAGCCAAATCAACAACGCCACGCTCGCGTACATCATGAAGGACTGGTTCACAAGCTTCACCGTGCACCTCGACCCCAACGCCGAGAGCTGGACGCAGGTGCAGAAGCCGTATTGGCCGCAGTACCAGGAGACGCAGGACGAGTTCAGTATCATGAGCGTTAATTATACGCAGATGGGCGTCACGGGGGATGCGGATGCTAGCGCGCAGTGTGATTTCTTTCATGGGCAGAGTTATGTTGTTAGGAATTAGATGGAACAATGCTGCGGCGAGGGCGGGAAGGGCCGCGGCAGGGTTGGGAGATCAGACGTGGGAGAGGGACGCCAAGGGTGTAATGCAGGGTATGTACGAATCCGAAATGAAGAGTACGTATTCAGACAGTGCTCGTACGGAAATGGACGGTGTCAAGAGGCGAGTGTTTCGCTATAGCGATCGCGGAGATGTGGTTGGAATGGAGGTGTGGGTGATGGGAGATGAGGTTCAAGGGTCTGTTTCACCACGCTGCCCCTGCATAGATGAAGGTGAGATGAGATTCACCTAACAACATGCTCAAGAGTTGTTTGTGCCAACACCGCGATTATCATGGACAGCCGCACAGAGAGTCCTTCAAAGTCTCGTGTGGCGCAAGTCACTGCTGCAAATGGTATTTGTGGTTCCGAACAAGTTATTTGTTGCAGCAAGATCATTTTTATGCGTACACAGAATTCATATCGTGCTAGGACAACAACGTGAGGCACATAGATTTGTAACGATCAGCTTTTTGAAAAGGAATGGTATTATCCGTAATACAGACATTAATTATGCTAGCTCGGACGCACATTCGCAGCAGTATTTTGACCTGTTTCCCATTCGTAGATCTCTCATACGAAGGGATCAGTCCGTCAAACAGTCACCTAGTGACCCTCAGGAGCCTGACCGGCTGCAGGGGGATTGAGGACACGGTTGATGACGTGAACGACGCCAGTCTTGACCAGAACGTCACGAATGACAACGCGAGACCTGTTGATGAAGATGGCGGGACCAGCGAGGGTGACGCGGACATCAGCTCCCTGAACCGTGGGGATGCGCTGGCCCTGCTCGAGGATGGTGGAGTAACCGACAGTACCGTTGACGACGTGGTAGGTGAGAACATTGGCAAGAGCGGCGCCAGTTGGGAGCTCACCGAGAGCGGCAAACGCCTCATTGGTGGGAGCGAAGACAGTGGCGTCGGGAAGAGTGTTAACAGTGTCCAGAAGGTTGGTCTGAACGAGAGCGGTGGCCAGGGTGGTCAAGTTGGCGGCAGTGGCGGTAGTGGCGATGTCAGCAGGAATGGTCAAAACCTTGTCAATGATGTGGACGATTCCGCCGTTGTCGAACTGAACATCCTGTGTCATGTTAGATGACGGACATCTCGAAAGTTGCGTGTTGGTAACTCACAGCAGTCACAACGCGAGACTCGGCGCCACCTCCGGAGGTGATAGTGACACGACGACCCTTGCGCTGAGCCTTGACGACTTGTCCCCCGGTGACGAGGGAGAAGGAGGTGTTGGTCAAGAGAGTTGGGGCGAAGACACCACGCTTGGGGATGGATCTGGCAGGGACCCTGGATGGGAGGACGTGGTATTGCAGGACAGCCTTGATGGTGTCTGGCTGGTTTCCAAGATCTGGCTGAGCGGCAAGGAGCTCAGCAAAGGCATCATTGGTCGGAGCAAAGACAGTGATGTTGGGGGTAGTTGTCAGAGCCTGGACGATGTCGGGATAGTTGTCGACAAGGTCGAGGAGAGTAGACAAGTTGGGAGTCTGTTGAAGGAGCTCGACAATGGATTGTGCGTGAGCAACTGCCGAGAAGGCGAGTGCCGTAACGAAGCTCTTGAGCATCATCTTGGGAGTTTGACAAGTGGTTCCTAGGGTAGTCGGGAGGTGATGCTGCGCTGCTGAATAGGTTGTGGGAACAGGTGACCTGACTGTTCTTATACACGACTTCTACTGTACCACCGGAATGGATCCCCTCATCTGTTCCCTGTCAGACGACATGATGCGTTCCATGCAATGCCCTCATGGTCCATCCGTATGTGGTTATTTGTCAACGGAAGCGGCGCTCCTGCAATCTGGCGATATTGCGGGCGGCGCATGCATTGTGATGGTAGGAAATGATGATCGTAGAGGCAGATCGAGCAATTCTCACGACCTGCCCTGCCGAGGGAGGCTTGAAATTTGATGGAAGATCTTCTCCATACAATCTTACAGCCTTCGCATGGAACCTTCCGGACCGACTGCCGGGCAAACATATGCTCTGTGCTGTCATCGATCGCGATGAACGATGAGCGTTTGTCCCATGCGAGCCATAGCGAAAGCAAACGTGCTTGAGCTTCTGTCCGACATGAGGTCGTACTCAAAGTTTGCCTGTCCATCAACGATCCTCGGGTTGAAGCAGCATGTCGTCTGCGGTCCAGTATAGCGTGGCTTGTCGTGCTGGGGTGACGTAGAGTACGTGACCAACCAGGAAGTCGACAAGCCCTGGATCATTGGCGATAGGTAGATTAAAAAGTATTGCTGATCTCATTTCAGGGGTCTTGGACGTGGCTTCATGTCCAGGAACGGGAGATGGAGAACAAGGTTGTCTAGGCTTAGCCATGCCCTATAGCGAGTCGTACCGAGGAATGGGCTCTGTTAGCCTTTGGCATCGCTTCACGTCGATTCACTCCAAATGCTGACAATTCAGCGCTGACGAGTCATTTCAACCAGAGTCATGACATCTGAACGAGTGTTCGTACCGGAATGAGGAGTTTAGATTGAGGACAGACCATCAGATCGAGGTCGACGTCAAGACCCTGCCATCCGAGGTCGTCAATCGGATCCACGTCCGCAGCCAGCCGCAGAGAAATGACAGACAACGTGTGGTCTTTTCCCCGCCGAGTTCACTGCTGGCGTCCTGCATGACGGCGGGGTTTTTCTGCAAGGCACAGCATCTTTTCGCTGTTGATCTTCTCGATGACCCGCAAGGATACTGATGGAATCACGGCGAATTGGGGAGCGTTTGTCCATCTGGATGCAGCCGGCACGATCTTTACGTAACTCTTGGTCGACTCCACTGCGGACAATCCACGTGCTGAATTCGTAGCTTGGAAGGCCTCTTTCAACAGGGATCAGTAGATTGAATATTGGGTATTGCAGATTGCACATGCATTGGGACAGTTTGCTATGTGCAGCCCCCACTGACGACATCTCCGTTCCTGGAAAAACAAACGCCATGACAGCAATACAATGCATGGCCAGGTTCTCGCCATTGGTTGCCAAATCACCTCATCTGCCAAACTGTGCTCCGAGCCTAGGTATCGATGAATTGCACCTTTACAGCTCTCGCCGATGGATTCGATGCTGCCTCAAAAGCTTCTTGTGCATCTTCTAATCCGAAGCGATGGGTGATTAGTGGCTTGACATCGATCAGTCCTTCCGATACCAGCTGGATGGCCCTTGCATATGTCTCGTTATAGCGAAATTGGAACCGAATATCGATCTCTCGGAAGGATGCATGCATGAATGGATACTCTTGGAAGTTTTTGCTTCCCACCCCAATGACGAAGATTGCACCACCGAATCGAGTCGACTTGTCTCATGTCAGCAGACTCAGGATCCTTTGATCAGAAGACTCACATAGATGGCAGTATGGATGCTACTCTCAACACCCGTACACTCTATCACTAGCTTCGCTTCTTGCCCAAGCTTTTCCTTGATGGCCTCTGCGATTTCTTGTGGTTGGTCGCCTCGCTGCACTTGCAGTGTGCGCACCCGCGGGATGAGCTTCTTCGCCATATATAGACGATTGTCATCAAGGTCTGTGATGACAATGGGGGAAGCACCGGCAGCGTTAGCGGCCAGCAGAGTGACCATGCCAATGGGACCTGCGCCGCAGATGACCAACGGATCTCCGAGCCGGAGACCAGATCTCTCGATGCCAGCCAGGGCGACCGATAACGGTTCCAGAAGCGCACCTTCTTCGCAGCTCAGATTGTCTGGTAGTCGGTGCAGCCATGCTTCGGGGTGAGCATGGTATCGCCTCAACGTTCCATCCACTGGCGGGGATGAATAGAAGATCATGTCCGGACAGCCGTTGTATCGTCCAGTGCGGCATGCGAAGCAGGTAGGCTTTGAACATGGTACGCCTGCCTCGATGGCAACCTTGTCTCCTTGATCGCTGTCAGTACTGTTCGTCGACATCATCACGAGAGCCTCTTACCAATCTTGAGCGTCTTCACATCTGAACCAGTCTTTACCACAACACCAGAGCTCTCATGCCCAAGACCACAGTCTTGAGTTATCTTTGAATCACCTATATTGCCATGTTTCCAGAAATGGACATCACTGCCGCAGATGCCTGTCGCTTGGACATGGACTAAGCAATCACTCGGTCCGATATCGGGTACTAGAGCTTCTAATACCTTGATCTCGTGCTCCGGATTGGTTGCAATCGCCAAGTTGATGGGCTTGCGTGTTAGGACTTCTGTGCACGACGACATGTTGATGTTCTCTCTTTCACACATCCGCCTCTAGCTTTGATTCATCTGCTTCTTTTATGTCTGCTTGCGGCTTACGCTGACGACGGCTTGTATCATAGCTGATCAACCCGCTGCCCCTCCATCGGTGCGGGGTCGACCGATGGTTCTCACACCTCCAGCTCAGGCAACAACAATTCTTCAAGCGGCATAGCCCCCCTGGCAGTATTATTCTCGTCTGCATATTCAGAGTCCTCAAAGCATATGTAGATTCTGTTTCGACGCTTTCAAAGTCTGCATGGGCTGATGAGCGAAGCCGCACGTCGGCGTCTGAAAGCTCGCCCGAGATCCACAACACGCATCCGCCTTCGGCTTCAGCTTCATGAGTCAATAATGCTCCAATGTCCAATTGACATCGGGCGTCACATCTCTCATCATACAACTTAAACCATGTCTGGAGACACCCAAAGGATTGGTACCATCCTCCCCGCCGACGCCAAAGCCTTCGCCACCGCCGTCCTCGTCGGCAATGGCCTCTCGTCAGAAGATGCCACCACAGTCGCCGAAGGCCTCGTCGCCGCCGACCTCCGCGGTGTCGACACCCACGGCATCAACCGTCTCCCATCATACATGACCCGAGTCCGCAAAGGCCTCAATGACCCCAAAGCACAACCCGTCCTCACCCAAATCACCCCAGCAGTAGTCCAAGTCGACGCCAAAAACGCCTTCGGCTTTATCGGCGCCAAAGTCGGCATGACCAGAGCCATCGAGATGGCGCAGACTTTCGGCATCGGCATGGTCACTGTCAAGCACTCGAACCACTTCGGCATGTCTGCCTGGCTGGTCCAGCAGGCCATCGACGCGGGAATGATGAGTCTTGTCTTTACGAACTCTTCGCCCGCATTACCTGTCTGGGGCGGTAAGGAGAAGCTGATGGGTGTTTCGCCTATAGCGTGTGGTGCGCCGGGTGAACATCCGTTCATCCTCGATATGGCGCCGTCGATCGCTGCGAGGGGGAAGATCTACAAGGCGAAGCGGAGGGGGGAGAAGATACCGACGGACTGGGCGTTGGACGGGGAGGGGAGGCCGACGGATGATCCTGCGGCGGCTTTGGAGGGTGTTATGCTGCCTATGGGCGGGCCGAAAGGGTCAGGGCTGGCGATTATGATGGATGTCTTTTCAGGGGTGCTCTCTGGGTCGGCGTTTGCTGGAGGCGTGACTGGTCCGTATGACTTCTCGAAGCCAGCGGATGTAGGGCACTTCCTTGTTGCTATCAAGCCTGATTTGTTCATGTCGATGACTGAGTTCAAGGAGAGGATGGAGCATCTTTACCAGAAAGTGGTGGGGTCAGACAAGATGTCGGGAGTGGATAGGATATACTTCCCTGGCGAACTTGAGCAATTGACGCAGAAGAAGAGAGAAGAGTCTGGCATACCCTTCGTCGAGGCGGAGATCAACAGCCTGAATGAAGAGGCAAGGGCAGTAGATGCACCAGAGCTGAAAGTGCAGTCATGGGAGGCGAAGGCATCATGAGTGAGATGATGAATTTTGTGGCTGTCTTGACGTCGTTCTCTAGATACCATTGTCTGTATTAATATCTTGTCTAGAAGACTGTTGCCCCACCATCAACCACAATATCGGCCCCATTAATATAGGATCCCGCATTGCTACAAAGCATAACTGTTGGTCCAGCAATCTCATGGGGCAAAGCCATTCTGCCCATGGGATTACGGCTTGCCCATATATCTCTGCAACGCTGTAGTCCTTCACCTGCGTTCAGAATCGTATCTGCATAGCCAGGCGAGACCGAGTTGACTCTGATGCCATGCACAGCCCATTCCGCCGCAAGACAGTGTACCAAATGGATGACAGCAGCCTTGCTGACATTATACGCCGCTTGAGGTTGCGGGTAATTGACGCTATGCCCAGACATGCTGGCGATGAACACAATGCTACCTCCTTGACCATGACCTCTAACGTGGCGGGCAACTGCTTGAGCGGCATTGAAAGCTCCAGTAGTGTTGACGCTCATCACCCTATTCCATTCTTCTGCTGGCATGTCCATTGCGTGGACACATGAGACGACACCAGCGAAGTGGGCGAGGTGGCGAATCGGACCTAGCTGCTCCGCGGCTTTTGCCACTGCTTCCCGAACAGACTCTGCGTCTGTCACATTGCAAGCTACAGTGACTATGGGCTGCTGTGGATGTCTGGAACGTAGACCTGAGATGATCGGTACTGCTGCTTCAGAGTCTGGATTCAAGTCGAGCAGAGCCAGGCCTGAAGCTCCTTGCTCGAGAAAGGCGCGAGCTGCTGCAAGGGCGAGTGTACCTGTACCGCCAGTGACTAAGAGGATCAGCTTATAGTCCCAACCTTACTAACGAGGACAAACTAATCACATTGCCTGCCACCTTGAATCTCACGACAGCGCCATCTGACGGTGACAAGTCGTTGGTGAAAGGATCATGCCCGATGGTCTTTGAGTTTGCCTTGTTCACGTCTGACAATTCCATCTCTGGAATTGTCCGTTTGGTGAGGTCTTCTCTCTCAACCATGATTACTACGTCCAAGATGTCGATGTCCTTTGCAAGTAGTAGCAGTGATGTTCGAGGCGTTAAGAGCACGATCTGTATCTCTGCGTCGGCGCACTCTGCTCCGAGCCTCGACAAGACATCACTAGCTAGCAATAGTAGAACTTAAAAGTTGCTTGACAGACCTGGACGACATAAGTTAAGTAGAAATTATACTATAGATAAGACGTCTAGGTTGTTAAGAGATTACTTAGTAAGGTATCTTATTTATATCTATACTATATTAATTTTTAGTAACATAATTTACTTACATTTATACTACTCTTATATTTATACTAAAAACTAAAACTTTTACTCTTTTAGGTAATATCACTATGAATAATCGACTAATAGTTCTAAGATTTAATTCATAGCTTATTTAGTGTCTTAACTATTTATAGTTTAGAAGATAAAGTTATATTACTTATATTACTTATAAAATTAAGATTTTAAAATTAAATAGATTTTTAACTTAATAAGCTAATATCTTAAGTTCTATAGCTTGGAATAAACTATTAATATAGTAATAAGAAGATTCTATCTACTAATTATTATAAAAGATGAGTTTAGTCTCTTAAATACCTTATTTTTATTTAAATATTTAAAAATATAATAGATAAAGTAGGTTAGGTGCTTCTAAGTATATAATTATATATAAATTTAATAAGCTATATAGCTTAAGATATTAATTAATTAAGTTAAAAATCTATTTAATTTTAAAATTTTAATTTTAAAAGTAATATAGCCTTTATAGCTCTATATACTAGGTCATAGATAATATAACTCCTTTATATCTAGACTGTTTATAGATTTAAGCTATCTTTTAAAATTTCTATATAATAAATTTATTATCTTCCTCTTATTTATATAATATAAACTCCTTTATATCTAGGCTACTCTTAGATTTAGACTATAATATAATAACTTTACCTTTTAGCTATCTTTATCTTTTAGTTATCTCTTAAAATTTTAATATAGTAAATTCATAATCTTTCTTTTTATTTATATAATAATAATAATTTTCTTAATATATATCTAGATAGATATTAATATAGCCTTTAAAGGTTATTAAAATAATGATTTTATTTTAATATAACATAATATAACTCCTCTAGATTCTAGCTATCCCTAGATTCTAGCTATATCTTAAAATTTTAATATATTAATTTCGTGACTTGCCTTCTTATTTATATAATAACGACGATTTTATTTAAAAAAATTTTTAATGTATATATAAGTAGATATTAATATAGTCTACGAGGGTTACTAAAATAGTAATTTTATCTTAATTTAAAAGGCTACTAATACGTTTTAGATTCTAAGGTCTATACTTTAAAAATAGATATATTAAGGTTAATTATATCGTTAAGCTATAGAATCTAGTTAGATTCTATTGCCTACTAAGGAAAAGTCACTATCCTAATAGATTATTTATCTAATAAAGCTAAGAGTACCTACGATACCTACGTTTACCTTAGATCTTATTTATAAGATTATCTAAAGCTAAACCTTAAATCTAGACCTCTAATAATAAACTACATTACTAAGACCTATTAGTAAGAATTAGATCTAAAGGTTCTAGTAACGTTATCTCGATATATATAGCGTCTAGTTATAGTAATTAGAGAATATATAGTTTGAAAATGGCACCTATAAGGCTATTAAACTATTCTATAACGCCTTATTTAACCTATTTAAAAAATGATAATACTAACCTTAAAACATCTATAATATAGACGAAATTAGATGTATAGTTAGATCTATATAATCTATATATGTCCTAGTAGGTAGTAGTTAGGTTAATAGTTAAAAACATACTTATAAACGCGAACCTAGCTATTAGAAGTAGATAATAGTTATTAAATATATATGTACATCTAGAGATACTCTATCTCTCCTTCTTATTTATAAAGAGGATATCTTATAATCTAATTAGATTCTAGACTTAGTACTACTAAATTAGCGATTTATAACCTTAAATAAAGGCTAGACTAACGATTTACTAGGCTATTAGTAACTTATTACTGTTTTTAAGCTAGAAACATATAATTAGATAATAAATCAACGTCTTCTTATTCTAGATAGCTATAGCTTATATATTATAGCTTAGTTTGCTCTCTATTACTTTAAATATAATATCGACCTTATTATCTACCTATTATATATGTTATATCTATTATAACCTCTAGATGTTAGTATATTTTTACTAATTAAGACTATTCTTACTTAAGAAATTAATTAGCTAATTAGGTTAGATTCTAGCTATTTATCTTGTATATAATAGGCTAAATCCTATATATATACGTAGGGTAAGAGTCTAATAGTTAAGTTTATAACTTATCTTCTTATTTATATGATAATAATGATTTTTTAATGATTTTTTTAATATATATATATAAGTAGACATTTATGTAACGTAATAAATCTATAAATAGACTACCTCTATAAGTAGACTATAGAATTAATAGATTTTCAATAAAATATGTCATTTCTTAACGAATTTAAACTAGATTATTATCTAGATTAGTATGCTACCCCTCTAACGTAACTCTTCTATAAGTTGACTATCTCTATAATTTGACTACCTCTTATAATTTTAACATAGCAAATTAGTAGCTTATCTTCTTATTTACATAATAATAATGATTTTTTAACGATTTTTTTAATGTATATATAAGCTGATATTAATGTAGCCTTTAAAGGTTACTAGAACAGTAATTTTACCTTAATTTAGACAGCTACTAACGCGTTTCAAATTCTATATACTATACTATAATACTAGTTAGCTAGACATTAATTACGAGATATTATTAATAAGGACTATTAGATCTTATTGCCTACTAAAGAATAGACACTATCCTAATAGATTATTTACCTCGTAAAGCTAGGAGTACCTATAATACCTATGTTTATATAGGATCTTATTAATAAGATTATTTAAGGCTAAAGCTTAACCTTAAACATTTAATAACAAATAGTATTACTAAGACCTATTAGTAAGAATTAGATCTAAAGGTTCTAGCGACGTCATCTTAATATCTATAGTATCTAGTTATAGTAATTAGAAAACATATAGTTTAAATAGCACCTATAAGGCTATTAAACTTTTTTTTAACGCCTTATTTAACCTAATATAATAACTCTACATTCTAGACACCCTTAGATTCTAGACATAGAATTTAGATATTTTAGTAAAACATGTAATTTCTTAATAAATTTAAACTAGATTGTTATTAGAATTAGTATACTACTCCTCGAGCTCCTCCTCTTTTAATTCTATTAATATTAATATAATTTAATGCTATTTAGCTAGTTGCTTACTCTTTTTCTTTAATAACTCTACTTTAGTGTTTTAAAGGCTATTAATTACTTCTTATAAAGAAATAATAAATTTATCTTCTAATCTAATATATTTGTCCTTTTTCTATTTCTTATATATCTCTAGAGCTAGACGCTACTCTTGATTTTTATATTAGAGTAGTATATTATTAGTAATTGTTTATTTAAATTATAATGTTATTTTTAAAATATAGTACTTCGTAGGTAAATTAATTAACGACGATATAATAACGTTATTTAGAGTCTAGTTAGCTATTTATAGATGTGTACTAGAGGGTAGTAATAAGCCTAATAGTATAGAATTAAGTAGATTCTTAATAGGTAGTAGCGTAGAGAGCTAATTATATAATTTACATAGTAGATCTCCTAAGACTATTATTAGACTAAATAGGTAAAGTCTAGTATACATAAATCTAGATTTAATATTACTAACTATTAGACCTTTATTATATGCGCACACATAGGATTTAGTCTACTATATATAGAATAAATAGCTAGGATCTAACCTAGTTAAGTAATTAATTTCGTAGGTAAGGATAGTCTTAATTAATAAAAATATACTAACATCTAGAGGTTATAATAGATGCGACATATATAATAAATAGATAATAAGGTCGATATTATATTTAAAGTAATAGAGAGTAAATTAAGCTATAATATATAAGCTATAGCTATCTAAAATAAGTAGACACTTATTTACTACCTAGTTATATATTTCTAGATTAAAAATAGTTATAAGCTATTAATAGCCTAGAAAATCATTAGTCTAGCCTTTATTTAATATTATAAATTATTAATTCTATAGTACTAATTCTAGAATCTAATTAGTTCGTAAGTTATCTCCTTTATAAATAAGAAAAGGAGGTAAGGTATCTGTAAGGGTGGGGTGTAGCAACGTATAGAACCGACTACTATCTATAGTAGAGATAGGTGGTAGAACTATTAGCTGCTTTTGTTCAATAAGGCCAGAAGGCCTACAGAAGGCAGCTAGAGAGGCCTCGTTACGTAACAGGTTCAGCTAGAGCTGCATTGCCAAGTCTCCCCCCTATAACTCTCCCCCCTCTATAATTAATCGCCCTCGATTGATTCGCTTGTAATAGGCCAGGATCAGTGTTCTTCGGCCTTCCTATAAGGGTAGTAAGCAAGTTATAGCAAATGCGGGAGTACTTAGCTTCTTTGTCTCCTTTCTGCTTCTGTTACGCCTTTGTTTGCCTTTAGATAGCAATACATCTAAAGTATTTAAGAGGCTCCTCTTAGACGCACTCGCTGACATTAAACTCTATTCAAATTAACGAGCCACTCGTTCCTTAATTCTTTATATTTGACTGCTAGTAACCCTTTAGCGACCACCTAGATATGTTGCAGCTCTACTGCGGCTATATTAATCTATATTAGCGCACCTGACGCTCTGTCACCTCTATAGCGACAGCGAGGTAATAACACATTAGAGCTGCAAACACTACTGATTACTATTAACAAGCTTATTTACATAAACTTGACAGCTATTATATCGCGACCTAACTTTACTCCTCTATTAACACCTTCTTCTAACTAAACATCTGTTTAGTTATTTCTTATTAATTAGTTACTTTCTGACAACCTCGTAGCTATAGCTATATAAGCTCCTAAGATTACTTGCTACTCGCGATGTGCTTCGCATATCGAAGACCTCGTTAGTATATGTCCTAAAGCTATCTAGTCGCTATCTAGTAACCTACTGCTTAACTGATCGACTAACGCTTGCAGACACGCTTTGCGACAGAGATCTGTCGCTTAGTAATGCCTGCTCGTAGTGCTGCAAGGCAAAGGCTCGCTACGTGCTAATTAAGGATAATATCCTTACTAATATAGTGCAAGACACCTTCGAGCTCGCCTAGGCTCTCGACAAACACACTCTAGTTCTAGAGGATTCGTCCTCTATCGACAAGCATAACAAGCTCTAGTCGGACCTTGCTACTACTGTAACTGCAGTTACGTCTCGTAAGTAGAAGGTTAGTTTAGACCTTATAAAGCTTGACCTGTCGGCCCTCTCTAGACTAGATCTAGAGTAGTCGAAAGTCGACGAGATACGCCGTCTATATATCGCTATAGAGGATATAGCTAGTATCCTCTACACTATAAGTATAGACGTCGTCCTTAATAGCTTGTTCTAACGTTATGTAGCACTTCTCTAGCGGTTCTGTCCCCTCTCTACCCCCCCCTCTAGCTGACCTCTAGACCCCTCGCAGCAAGAAGCGCTAGGCTTCTCCTACTAAGGAAGATACCTCGCCGACTAAGAAGAAGACAGGCAGGAAGACCTCGACTCTAGTAAAGGTAGCTACTAAAACGCTCCCTGTTACTCTAAGGAGGCCTTTAGGCCCTAAGGGTGTAGCAGCGCTAAAGACTAGCAAGGCTAGCAATAGCTGTTCCTTGCAGTCGTCGATAAGGGCAGCCCCTACTAGGGGGAACCCTCCGACAGTTAACCTAGAGGTAGCCTCTAATAGGAGGACCTCCTAAAGTCCACTTCCTGTAGCGGCAGCTCTAGATATAGAGACCGCTAAGTCTCCTACAGAAAAGACTAGCAATGCTAGCACGAGACTGTTCGCTCGTTTCTGTAAACATCTCGTCGACCCTGTCGACCCTCTTAATAATATAGAGGTCGACTTGTCTGACCTCGCTAGTATAGCGCTGCGTACTACTAATCTAGACCCCTCCTAGGCTAGTTCTAACCCCCTACGTAGGGCTTATAACGACGAGGCCAACCTAGTCTCTATTATAGAGGTTAATACTACGAGCGAATATTACGTCGCTCTTTACTACGAGCGCGCTACTATCGCCGATTCGATAAGCTAGGAGGCTTAGCTCCTAGAGAGGAGGATCTAAGCTGTCGGGCACCACCTTAGTCGCCTCGACGACCCTACCGCGCTCTACGCTTTAGTAGACGTCCTTTAGCGTCCTAAGGACCTGTCGTCCTTGTTAGAGGGCGATAGGGTATAGAGGGAGGTGGAAGCTAGTCTAGCATTAGAGGAGGAGGTCGTCGCTAGAGACCCTATCCTTAAGGCTTATTAGGAGAGGGAGCTAGCGCTACTTAGCGGCTAGTAGTCGTATAGTTATAGTAATAAATAACTTCCTCCTATCCTACCTCCTTACTCTCTTTATAGCCCTCCTGCTAGCCTTCTAGCTAACTTCTACCTAATACTTAGTTACTACTTTAGTGGCGTTATCTAACGCCTCCTTAGGTTCCTAAGTAGCGTCGGACTTAGGGTATCCCTTCTACAAGACCTTTAAGAACGTCTAGTTCTTACGCTAATTATACTCTAGGATTCTTTCTACTTCGTACTCTACACTGTTATTAATCTCGAAGTCCCCTAGTGACACCTTAGAAGACCCCTAGAAGCTATATAGCTTTAATAACGACATATAGAATATATTATAGACTCGCGATCTCTCTAGCAGATCTAACCGATATACCTAATCGCCGACACAGTCTAATATAATAAAGGGGCCTAACTACTTGGGTCCTAGCTTGCGCTTTGCTACCTTTAGCCTAAGGTTCGCTATAGACAGACATACTTTCTCGCTAACTTAGAAAGAGTGCAGTCGATGCTTCTTGTCGTATACTACTTTTTGCTACTCTTAAGCTCGCTTCTAGCGCTGCTCTAAGCTCTTCCTCGCTAAGATTAACTGTGCTACTCTCTCTTGCGTAGCTAGTACCCCCCTCTAGAGGTCACGCCCCTAGGACCTATCTAGATCCCCCCTAGTATCCTTACTAGTATACACTTCTATCGGCGTTATCTGCAACATCTCGTTGTATAAATTGTTCGCCGCCTACGCTGCTGTTTTTAGCTACTATACCTAGTCGGACTGGTCGGCTAAACAATAGTATCGTAGGTACTAGATTAAGGAGCAGTTTTGCCTCTTAGTCTAGCCATCTGTTTGCAGATAGAAGGCTATTAAATACTTAGTAACGAACCTCAATTCGTACGCGAAGTATTGCTAATAGGCCGAGGTGAAGATAGATCCTCTATCTAATACTACGCCTTCTAGATATCTGTGCTCTAGCACAATCTAGTCGATAAACAGCTCTACTAACTGCAGCGCTGTCGTCGTTTTATAACATAGGATGTACTTCACTATCTTAGTAAAGCGATCTACTACTACTAGTACAGAATCGAACACTATTCTGTTCAATTTGCTCGGCAGCAAATCTGTAATAAAATCTATAGTTAACTCCAACTATAGCCTGTTTAGTTTCGGCAGGCTCTGTAGCTCTCTAAACAGTGCCCTCGTCTAAGGCTTTATTATCTAGCAAACTCGACACGTTTTAATATAGTCCTTAACATAGTAGTACATCTCTAGCTAGTAATACTTCTAGCCTAAAAACTTATAGGTCTTATCGTAGGCGAAGTGCCCTCTAGTAGGCTTATCGTAATAACGCCTTACTAGCTCTTCTTAGAGCGCGACATCTATTGGCACATATACGGCGTTACTATAGTAGAGGACATCGTCCTTCTAGTGCTACTCTAGACAGCCACTATTAGCCTTCTAGGCAGGCTAAATCGCTCGCTTACAGGCGAAGTTATCTAACTTCTAGAGTTCGCGAATGACAGCTACTAGGTCTTCTAATAGGCAGTCCCTCTAAAGCGATTCCCTTGTAGTCGCTACCACTATAGCGACTCGAGGCATTACAATCAGTAATTCACCGAGTTTTACTAGCAATTCCTTACTACTCTTCGACGACTTGCTTCGTAGCTAGTTAGGCTAGTCTGCTTCTAGGGAACCACTCCTAGCGTCCTTAGAGTTAGATTCTTTACTCGAATCTCTGTCGTCTAGCACCCTACTAGTAGCTATATAGCTGACCCCTACGTCTAAAGGATTTCCCACTACTAGGATTCTCGACACCTAAGAGATCTATAGGTCGTAGTAGTAAGTACACACACTCGCTAACCTTGTTACTAAGGGACTACTGTCTATAAGGCGCGTTGCTGCAAGCTTATTCTAGATAGTTAGCAAACACGTCGTCTCTGTAGTCTCGTCCCTTATTAGGTTAGGACGCTACGACAGCGCGTTAGCAGGATTACTCGATCCTGTCTAATACTTAATCACAAAGTCGAATGCCTATAGATACACTGCCTACCGAGCCTAACAGCCGTTTAGTTGCTTAGTAGTTAAGAAGTACCTTAGGTTGTTATAGTTAGAAAGTACCTAGATAACCTCTAGTGCCCCCTCGCAGTAGTGTCTCTACTGCTTAAACCCTTCGACTATCGCTAGAAGTTCTTTGTAAGGGATCCGGCATCGAAGCATCGCCGGCTTGACGTCGGGCCGATGTCGGAACCTGAGCTACACC
>SWCR01000019.1:0-165685 GCA_007556565.1 Elsinoe fawcettii | reverse complement strand
TATTTCATGATGGCAATCAGACGGACACCCGCGTTCTGTGTCCAGAGCCGAACTCAATCATCATTCTCGGACATTCCCAGATTTCATCCGACTCCAGCATACATCTGTCACTTTTTTTATGGACAATGACAACCAGAACTCGCTCGCTATCGCGCTATGCTCGGTGCTACATCAGCTCTTCGAATATGCGCCCGAACTCTTGCGGCATGTGACTGAGTCGTGGCGCAAAGACAAAGCCACGTTAGTGCACAAAGTTGACATTCTATGGGATGTCCTTCTAGGTGCTTGCTCTGACCCCTCTGCGCCTAACATCATATGCGTCTTTGACGCTCTGGACGAGTGCAGGAATACCGAGTCATCCAAGGATAGAACGCGTTTCGTAAGATTGCTTAAAGCATTCCACCGAGACGGAGGGACCAGATCGCAGAGCCGTCTAAAGATCTTGGTGACCAGTCGACCCTACCAGGAAATTGAGGGAGAATTCGCTGAAGTCGTCGACAGGCTTCCGAAACTCCGACTTCGAGGTAAAATCAGAATGACCTGATACACGCCGAGATCAATCTAGTCATTGATGCACGACTTAAGCAGCTGACGACGACAAGGAAGTTACAGGCCAAGACACGGCAGCGCATATCAGACGTTCTTCTCGACGTGAGAAATCGTATTTATCTATGGCTTTACCTTGTCTTCGACTATATAGAGAAACGGATGAGAGTTGCTCTTGACCCAGACGGATGCGAAATCTCGTCCGTGCCCCCGACAGTCGAAGAGGCGTATCGAAGAAAACTGGATAGAGCGCCAGAACAGGAGCAAAATGCAGTCCGGCAAATTATTAAAATAATTGTGGGTGCTCGGCGCCCTCTCAAAATCCATGAGATGGCTATCGCGCTTGGTATCGCTGTGAAATCAGATGGACCGAAGATCGCCGACGTAAAGCTGAAGGAAGATACTCTACAAGAAAGGGTCCGTCACCTGTGTGGACTTTTCGTTTTTTGCGATAATTCTGCAATTTACCTGCTGCATCAAGCAACAAAGGAGGTTCTGATACGAGAGAACGGGGCGACGATCGCCGCCTCAAGCTGGCACTTTGCCAGGTACGAAGCGGAAGCGTTGATGGCTGATATCTGCACTCGTTACATAAGCATGATGGACTGTTCTCGACACTATGATGGAGACAATGATAACCAAGCTGCAGATCCCATGTTCGTCTATGCAGCTGAGCGGTGACCAGAGCATTATCGCGATCGCGAATCAGCTCTCCTCTTTGGCTCGATTGATGCGTCTCGTCTTCTCCGGGATCTGTACAAGCCCGACATAAAGTCCCAGAGCTGGTTCAAGGTCTATCGGCATTCCCGGAATCCATATGATCAAGGGATATCTGATGTGCCTCGTGTGTGCTTGGCTGCTGAATGCGGTCATGACAGCATCCTAATCTTACTCCTTACCGACCATGAAGAGGACGTCAACAGCAAGGACTGTGAGGGCTACACGGCCTTGCTGAGAGCTGCCGGAGAAGGGCATGCCACAACTGTGAAGCTCCTGTTAGATAAGGACGCCAACATGGCCGGCATCCAATGTTGAGACCCGAAATACCGCATAATGCAGCATTCAGGCATGTCCATACAGCAGCAACATCTGGTGCACGAAGTTTGTTTCATATCTGAGCGGGAGCGTCTGAGCGAGAGAAATACTGGGCATGAGAGCAGAGTAGACGTTCTGCTGCCTATCTGGAGTTTCCGGTATGATCTGCGGTAAATAAGGAAGCTTATAGGCAATATCATTTCAAAGACCTTCTTGGCCTTAGCCATGTAGGCTGGCGAACACAAACGAGGAGGCGCGACCTCTGTGGTTGAAATGACGCATGTAGTAAGCTGACACCCACACAGTGGACACTCCAGAAGTGCAGCTGCTTCTCGACAATGGTGCCGATATCAATGCTCAGGGTGGCAAATACGGCAACGCTCTCCAGAGTGCTACAAAGAGAGGACATCAGGACGTTATGAGATTACTCGAAGCCCAACATGCGGCCACTATCCCGACATGTCACCAGCACACAACGTAGCCTGAGCACTGTACACGACAAGCGATCAGCAACAAGCAAATTTACTATTGCTGAGGAGAATCTCATAATACAGAGGATCATGGATATTGTACATGAAGGACTCCCTCCTAGAGCTGCAGATGTCAGAGACATTGCTAATCTGATCCTCAAGAATAAGAATCCATAGAAGTCAAATAATGTTCGACACAATTGGGTCTACAATTCTGATAAGCGTACTCCTCAGCTAGCTAGTGTCTACAATAGGAAGTTTGACTATCAGAGAGCATGCCAAGAGGACCCAAAGATCATTCAAGCTTGGTTCAACCTTGTACAGGAGACCACAGACAAACATGGTATCCCTGAGGAAGATATCTGGAACCTTGATGAGACTGGCTGCCAGATGGGGGGTCATTTCAACCTCCAAGGTGATCGCATCATCAGACAGACAAAGGAGACCAAGGACGTTCCAGCCTGGCAACAGAGAATGGGGCACTGTGATTGAAGGGATCAATGCAAGGGGCTGGTCAATCCCCCCTTTGGTTATCCTTTGTGGAAAAGTCCATTTGACACCCTGGTATCAGACTGGCATTCCTTTGGACTGGAGGCTGGCAATCAGTGACAAAAGCTGAACTAATGATGAGCTCTCATTGGACTGGATCAAGCACTTCCATCAGCATACAGATCTCACAAGGAAGAGCAAGTGGAGGCCGCTTATCTTTGATGAACATGGCAGCCATATGACTACTCTGTTCCTGCCTTCAGAACAGTATCTTGACTCTCTGCATGCCAGCAGACTCATCACACATCCTTCAGCCTCTAGATCTAAGCTACTCTGCACCTATGAAGAGAGCATATGGTCAACAGGTAGAGGAGAGGATGAGGCTTGGCAACAATCACATTGGCAAGGTTGAGTTCCCGTCAGCTTTTGTTGTAGTCCATGGACAAGTTATGACTACTAGCAACATCAAGGCTGGCTTCGCTGCCTCTAGGCTTGTTCTATCCAATCCTATTGTAGTTCTAGACAAGCTGGATCCAATTTTATCAACTCCATCACCAAGAGCCAGTGGCCCGGCGCATATCAGCGTTAGCTGAAAAACACAACCTTCTGCCTACTACGCAGATGGGCGCACGGCCACGCCGCTCGACCAAGAAGGCGATAGAAATGCTCACCGAGCGAATCCAGACGGTGTGTGCGAACGACCGCACATTGGTGGTGAGTATACTGAGCCTGGACATCTCTGAAGCGTTCGACAATGTCTCGCACGACAGACTGATCCACAACATTCAAGACGCGCAAATACCGCAGTGGGTGGCAGACTACGTCCGGTCTTTCTTGACCGATCGAACAACGAATCTCATGCTGGGCACTTACGAGGACAGATTCCGTCCGACCACGTCGGGCATCCCCCAGGGCTCGACTCTCTCACGGATACTTTCCTCTTCTTCACCTCCACTCTGCTCCCACAGCTGAACGCCGGGGCAACCACTGCAATCGGCTTCGTGGACGACACCAACATTCTTACGTTCAGCAGATCCACTGAAGCGAACTATCGGGTCCCTGAAAGAGCGAACGAGAAATGCATGGCCTGGGCACGCACACACGGCGCGACTTTCGCATCGGAGAAGTACCAACTGATGCACTTCACCCGCCGCCCGAACAAGTTCAACATGGGGGCGCCAATACGGACACCCAAGTTCCAAGACGGTCCGGTGCCGGTGATGAGAATCTTCCCCACCTAGACTCGAAGCTCAAATGCGCCCCCACGTCAACCTGACTGCGGCAAAGGCCGCATCTCAGACGGTGTCGATCACTCAACTCACTAAGATCACGTGGGGAGCCAAGCAGATCTATGCTGCAGTTGTCCGCCCTGTACTCTCCTATGGATGCTCCATATGGTATACCCCCGTGGGGACGAACGACCCAACCGCAACTGGCTGATTTACCCACTCCACACGGTGCAGAACAGATGCTTGAGAACCATCACGGGAGCATAAAAAACGACGAATGTCCAAGTGCTCGAACACGAAGCGAGCATTCCACTTTCACTTCGAAATGCCGGCTATCAACCATGCACGAAGCACAAACGACTCAGCAGGCGATCAAGCGGTGGAGATAGTTTGTAAGGCTATCGATAGACGGGCTCAGTGGTGCTTCCGATCAAAGGCAACATTCCTACAGGACACATCGACGAATTTCAAACAAGGGGTAGTCTCCTACAACAGTAGCCACGTCTAGCTGGGCACCATGGGAGCAAGATGGTCACGAGATGAGAGCTTGAAGAGAATTGGAAAGCCAGGTGGACCGAGTACCAGCAGCAGATATGTGTGGTGGCGAATGAAAACAGACTGTCGGCTGCAGCGCGGGCGGCCTAGGATCGAAGTTTGCGGACGAAGGAGAACTTGACGAGGGCCGAAAGCACGGTGGCAACGCTACCACGGGCCGAGCATATCGGTCTGAACGGTTATCTGTGTCGAAGGCGCGTACCGGGGTTTGCAAAGCCAGACTGGGACTGCGGATGACCGCGGCAGACACCAAAACACATCATCATGTTCTCGTGCCGGGACGGACAAAGATGCTGGCAGAAGCAAAGACGACTGACTTCGACAGACTGCTTACGACGGAGGCAGGCTTACGTGCGGCGACGAAGTGGTTCTTGAAGCGGGATGTCCTCACACAATCCTCGCTAGCAAGAACGATGGACGAGACAAAACCGAGGCGAAGGGAGCGAAGGCCGGGGACGTATGTGGATGAGAATGATGGCGATCGCTGAAGCGTGTGGAGGCGCGCAGCTACTCCTGACTGTATCGTAGACTCACCGGCCAAAGGGCAACGGCCACCCACTAGAAGAGAAGGAGTTTTCACCCGGGCTTCCAGCCACGGTTTTCCTCCTTAATATCACACATAGTGATGGCCCGCATGTGTTCGTAAGGGAGCTACACCGGGACAACGGAATATCAAATCAAATCTTACGACACTACAATCAAGACCGTGGAGACTGCTAGCAGGACTATCATTGCTACTCGTACCACGTACGAGGTCGTATGTCTTAATAGCGACCTGTCGGACCACTATCGAGGGGTGAGTGGCATGATAGCTTGCTTACCGAGATCATCGAAATATCTGCCACATCTGTGAGATATACTCGATTTGTCGTTTGGCAGATCAGGAACATCTAGAAGCTCTATTCTGGTAGATGTAGTATCACCAATCACAAGTGTGACCGAAATGGTCAGTTGCAGCTGTAGTCTCTGGCGCACTTGACGCATACCTATGGATCAAGAGACAGGACAGGGCAAAGAAGTGCGGAATTCACCCAAGTGGTTGCATTTCGTCTGGCATCTGTACTCTTAGTACTCGGAAATGGATAAGTACTGAGCCCACGGACTCTTGCAGAAGAGTGAGTGGTGCCCTGAAGGAGGCAGATACCGACATTACAGACGACAAAAAGAAAGCTTCGCCGCGACCATGGGATGTTTTGACCTTTGACTCTTCGTCTGCTCATGAATTTACATATCAGACCACCTTGCGGCGGGCCTGACGGAGACTGCTGGGTATGTGAGACACTCCCTCTGTCAGTCAGCATCACCATCTCTATTAGGTCCGATCATAGGGCCAGATTGTTGGCGGCGCTTTTGACAAGGATCGATCTTGATTGCGCTCTTCCAGGAAGCCTCGGCTGACCGCTGGTAGTCTTCGTTGATAGGGAAGAGGATGAGGCACATGGATCGCACGCGAGTCAGTGCCCTTCTTGTTGTCATTCATGAAACAGCCAATCATCTAGTTCACTCCTATGACTCATCAGCGTCTCAGTACCTAAGTTCTCGCCAATGTTCTTCATATTCTCTTGTCTCTGATGCTCTTGCTTCCCAGATTCACCTACCACTCATCGCCAATGGCATCCGTATCGCGCTTGTGTGACCTTCCTATCGAAGTTGTGACAAAAATCGTCGACGAGACTCTTTTTCTCTTTGACAACGATCTTTACCGCCAGACAGGCTCCAAGCACTATCATTTTGGAAGAGACATTCTCGGAGTGCGTCGTCTCTTGAATGGTGTGGGCATTCGACTGTTGAGGCGTCACAATCTGGTTCGCGTTCGATTTCCACCAGATACGCTCATCCACCACTTCTTACATGAGTTGCATGCATTCGATATTATTTCATCGAGCGGACCACGCTTCATGGCTATTGTGAGAACGGTCTCACTGGATTTATTGGATTTCAAGAACGTCCCGGAATGTGATTTCAAGCCTCAAAATGCCTGCCGTGTTTGTCATTGGCACGGATGGTGTAGGCAAGCAGAGGCATTCAGCGTGATCACTTCTAGGAAAAATCGTACCCGACAGAGATTTCAGGCCGTACTCTTTGGTCGGGATGTACCTCGCTTGCTGGAATTTCTTCGCTGGTCGATGGGGCTCGAAGGGCGAGTGAATTCTCACCAAGGACGGCGCTGCGAAGAACATTTCTCTCCGGATCGTATTTTTGGCACCAATAGGACGATCGAAATCGATTCTTACCATCCGATTGATCCCGATCGGACCGCATTAGCTTTACCAGATCTGGGACATGACATCTTGACCAAGCTGCATCGGCTACCTGCTACATCACTCGATGTGTCAGATTCTGTGAGTCTGGATTTCGAAGCAACACTAACGGCATTGGAGGGTACCTTGTCACCGCAACGACTTGACAGTAGCCAAGCAGAATCTTCACGAGGGGCTCTGATCCGCACTGAAGTAAGCTTCACTTTTCTCTGGAAAATGGTCGACGAACTGTCTGCTCCTCTCTGTCACTTCCTGGCGGATATTGCAACATCCTTGCAATCAATCAGTGATATGATATGGTGCAGCTGCACCCAACACACTACGCTCTTGATCATGGCTCGCGATGCATACGAGACAATCGGAGTCTGGATGTCGACCATTGAGCTTTCCAGATACGTATGCGATCTGGCTATAACGGCTATGGACCAATTCTCTCCCGCATTACCGCTCTGGGTCTTACATGTGATTACCTTCATGACGGATCTAGACGTTGGAGCTTTCTATCTGAATGTCTGGACAGCAGAATCAAATTCTCGTGGCCGGTCCTGTCTCTTGAATGATTCTCGAAGCTGCCTCATGCGTGACTTCTGGCATCACGTACTGGAGCATGGCCAAGTCGGAGAGTCGCACAGCATTGCTCGAGCGTGTAATATATCGTGGCTTCGAGCATCCGCGTATCTCCAGCAGATACAAAGGCACGAGCCATTGATAGGAGACTATAAGACGCCTCAAATAATAACAGGCTTCCAGGAACTGGAAATCCGAGAATTTCTATCATTCCAACACTTTGCTCAGACTCTAAGAGTTTCCAGCAACGTGACAGGAATGGAGTAAAATCATACGTCCGCAAGAAATAGCTGATAAGCTATATATATGACAAGCTGGCAAATGCTAAACGATTTCGACGCCGTCAGGTCATGCCTAGGCTTAACCAAACCATGATCGCTTGAGATTTACAGTCGGCACGATCCGAACACTCGCTGGGCTCGAAAGAGCAGATATATGTTGACGCGAATGGCAAGGTCTCGTTCGAAGTACTCATGGGTGTCTTGAGGCATACCTTAGACATTATCATAGTTGACCGCCATGAGGTGGTTTTACGATCGGCACACTTTTGAATGTACGCTCCGCAAATCTCGTAGATCCCGGAACCGTGACGTAAGGGCCACTTTATGCTTCGCGTCGGCGTATAGAGGTGGAAGGGTCGATAGTGAATCCGCCAAGGGGCACACATGAGCTCGCTGATTGGTCGATGACACTTGTACTGTAAATGTGGTACGCTAGGAAGAGAATGAGTGTGCGACCAGATTCCCCTTCCCTGAGCCAGACAACAGCAACGATTCATGTCATCCAGAGACATTCTTGTATCGCGTAGCTCCGCAGGTATCCGCCATTTCTATCGAACTATCGAGCTCTTCTGACGCGAGAAGGTCCTCATACCTGTCGCGATACGGTGTCGCCCCTCGTTTTTGGTTCTCAAGCGATAGTAGAGGCTTAGATCGTAGCAGATCACCTCTTTGATGCGCATTTGGACGGATCGATAATCCCGGAACTACTTGTGAACCATTGATTGAAAGTTCTCGTGGACTCGTTTCATTCGAAGCCAAGAGGGTGTGACGGGGAGTTTGAACATGGCATAGACATAGGCTGTACCACATCTTCTTGTATTGGAACCATCAGTCTCCTCCTACCATTCCCCATTCAAAAGATTTCATGAAGCCTTCCTGGTATCCATGGAGGTGTCAGCAGCATCACGAAGGCGTGGCGCCCCAAGCGTAAGACAACGTACAAAAGATCAGATTGCAATAATGGCGAAAGGTGGGGAATATTCCAACCACCAGGAAATTGTAGGTGAGTCGAAAACGGTCCTGACGACATCAATAGATTGACGGGATATCGCTGTCTGAGCATTCCTTATCTACATCAATGTCGACTTCTACGACTTCTAAGTAAGTCTCCAACAGATGAGTTATTGTCAGCAAACAACAGCAGTCACGGGTTGATGAAGGAGATCAAGCACTACGGCGCATTCTTGCTTAACTTAAGTTACCTCTCAACGCGTCGATCCCGTGCAGAATCGCCAATAGGGTCGCGAGCTTTGTCGCCGGCCGAGGCGGCTAATATCTTGGCAATGCTCGGCGAAGATTTGCCTCGTCTGCTACCCAGTACCTCATCGCCGAAGACGAGCGCGCTTTTCTGCAGAGGTATGACAACGGAAAAGCAAGGTGTCGCAACGTCGAGCCAATGTGTTGCGACGAAATTACACTGGACCAATTGGTGCTGAAGCTTTTCCATTGTCGAAAGCCGCTATCGCCATCGATTAATCCTCAGCGTCACAGACCAATCAATTCATGTACGCGCTAATCCGGTCACGTCAGGCACACCTGCATGCAGCTTTGCATGCATGGGTCATCGGAAGCGTGGGGCACAGATATGCCGAGACGTATCATCAGGCGGCCGAAAACATGGACGAAGGGTGTCAGTCTCCTGCTTTCTCTCACATCATCTATTCCCGACAGGGACCAGAACCAAGTGGCTCCGTCCGATCAGACCAAAGCGCGTGCTGACGGCCGACCCCGGATAATTACTGACCAGTGACGGCTCCGCGTCTCATGAAACGTATGAGGTTAATGAACTTCTGCTTCAAGAATAAGTTAACATTGTACTGTGTCAACTTCCATGGCATACTTCTCCATCGCCTGCAGCCTTGTGACGTAGCCGTGTTCGGGCCACTGGAGACGGCATATCGGGCGAATGTAGACAAGCTGCTGATGGGCGGCGTCGAGGTGATTGGCAAACCACATTTTACTCGACTATACAGTGATGCCAGAGATAGAGCGATCTGCAAACGCAATATCTGTGCGGGATGGTCGAAAGCGGGGATGTGCCCTTTTCAGCCTGACAGAGTGCTCAAGACTCCGGCTTGGCCGCCGGCTCAGAGGGTGAGGAGACAGTGCAGGGAACGAAGATCTAATTATGTCCTACAGACCAGGCATTGAGGTTACTTTACATCCTGATATGCAACGCTCATCCTATTTCAACCACATAAAAAGCTAATGCTGTCAGGAATCCTATGGTTCTCATCGTGACTTCTGACTCGAGGCATCATACAAGGACGTCCATCGGGCACAGACATCGGAAAAGTACGACTTGCGTCCACCTTGTAATTAGAATCGTCCAGTATCAATCGAAAATATCTACGCAAAGAAGCCATCCGTACCACATGTCATACCTAAGAACCGTCAATGGTGCAGATTGCGTCCGTAACCGCACTCTCTCGATGTCTGATTTGATCTTCGAGTTTCCTGATCGTACCATACATGGCACAGCTCCATCTACGACGCCCTATCCATTTCCGGGCCCGGCCTACAGACACTCTGTCGAGATCGAGGTGCGCCGCTCGTATCTCTCCCCAAATTGTGTATGTCCAGAAAAAGACATGGAACGATGGGAGAGATCTTTCTACGGAGAGATCCTTTGCTGTTGAGACTATCCCAGCGGAACGCTTCGTCACGTCCTGATCTTCCGTCCTCGGATATGGCATGATCGAGACGCGGGCATCCATGTCACCGTACGAGTCGATCAGCTGATCCATCACAGTCTTGTCGCCACTAAGGACGAGCCCCAGAATTTGCTCCATTACTGCAAACAGCGTCGATCGATCTAGATCATCTGCTTATACAGATCCCAAAAAGTGCCGAGGTCCAGATAAGGTTGAGGATTTGGATATTCTCTGAGAAGCAGTGTGAGGTAGCTTTCCTGTATGTCCGTGTCAATCTTATCGTTGAAGAACGTCCGTATGT
Organism: Elsinoe fawcettii; assembly: GCA_007556565.1. Lineage (NCBI taxonomy): Eukaryota > Fungi > Ascomycota > Dothideomycetes > Myriangiales > Elsinoaceae > Elsinoe > Elsinoe fawcettii. The sequence continues at coordinate 155,297 of SWCR01000019.1, read as the reverse complement.
GTGTTTTACAGTCCTCAGGATACATGTAAAAAGTGGGGACACTTCCATCAATACCAAGATTGGACTGGTCACTTGCGCCTTGCGCCTGCAAGTGCTTTGACAACCAATGGGCGTACATGTCTGGGAGCTGATACTCATTATCCGATCTTGGGCGTTGTAGCGAGTCGCGCCACTCAATTAGCTTGTCTGTCTCTTCGACATACGATTGCAACATCAAAGGATGCGTTCTGGAGAGAAGATCGTCTGGGCACTTGCCGCACATTCGGCAAATGAGACTGATATTGCATGCTTTCGTCTCGGTTCCATCCTCCGGAGCATACAGGAGTGGTAAGTCTATTCGCAGCGACTCCTGTTGTAGATCCATTTCGTCTTTCATGTAGTCATCGCCGGATTTGGTGCTTGGCAACAAGCCTATCTCCGCATGTGGATTGTTTGATGGCGATGAAGTGCTTGGGACAGGTAACTCAGTCGCGTCAATCATAGCAGATGCTTGATCAAGCGCTTCCATGAGAGCCTCGTGCACGGACTTTTCACTTGTCTCTTGTTTATCTCCGATCCTCGTGCCGGACGGGATGCCAACTACCTCACTGCGTCGCGCATTGTTTGTCTCGCACGCGATTCCTGATGGTGGGCTGAGGGTGATGTTGTCGTGAGATGTGTCGCTTAGCGAACCAGCTCCCGTCCTACGGTTTGATTGATATGCACCGGCATTCGAGTGCTTGAGTAAGATGGACCCATAGTCGACACGGCCGGTCGACCTCACTACTCCGCTAACGGCAGTGTGATACTACAGTATCACTATGCAGGTCTCGAGGGTGAAAATGAAGGGTGCAGGCGAATTCAGTTCAACTGAGGCACCCCAGGTCTTGAGGTATTTTTCATATACTTTGCGTCAGCAAATTTGACGCCGAGCAGCTCGTCTGGTCTGTCAGGGTCTGCCAAATGGATAGAAAGTTCGTTTGGACATAAGATGTCTACGTTCTTGAATGCGACCGATCACGTAATGTCATGGACGAAAGTGTAGCTGCCTGTCTAATCAAACGCCGATCTTTGCAACGTTTTCCGCTTTCTATTCTTGTTTGCAAATGTTCCGGGATTTCCTTTAGTGACGACCTCAGCCAAATCCACCAATTTGACCTATCCTATTAATTAGTCCATGAAAACTCGGTTTTTGAAGCTGTAAAAAAGGTGGTATAGAGCGTGTGAGGGTGTAATTCACATGAGCAATTTCTGACCAGTTTGTAGTGCTGTCGCCGCTGCCCTCTGCCTCCAAAGCGATGCCTCCAACGTCAGCCAGAACCTCCCCTCGTGACCAGAGAGCTTTAGAAGGGTTCTTTGAGGATGGTCTTACCTTGGATGACTGCTGTGAACTGCTTCTTCACCTCTCTCGATCAGCGATTGGCCGGAAGAAGCAGAATTGGAGTGCTACTGGTCATGCCGAGCTTCCAGCTTCATCCTATTGTACCGGTCGGAGGAAGCGCCTCACGCCAGCGATTGTGGAAGATCTCGGTCGGATTCTTGTAGATGATGACGACCTATACCTCGACGAGATACAGGAGTATTTGCAGGCCTATTGGAGCATAGATGCGTCGCTGGCGACCATCAGCCGAGCGCTTGTCAAGGCTAGATTTCGTCGTAAGCGCCGAGGCCGTCAATCTGGGGTAAGAGATGAACAACAACGAGGCGACTGGCGTGACAACCTCCGAGCCTATACAGCTGACCAGCTCGTGTGTATTGACGAGACTGCTGTCAGTGAAAGGACGCTCTGGCGACGGTATGGCCGAGCCTATGGCGATGAGCCTGCGGTTGACCGTAATCCACGCCACAGCTCGAAGCGCTGGTCGGTGCTTCCGGCGGTCACTACGAAAGGCTATTTGAAGGGTGTAAAGGTCGTTGACGGCTCGATTAATCACGAGATCTTCGAGGAGTGGCTTGAGGACGTCGTTTTGCCACAGATGCAGCCATATCCGATGCCTCAGTCAATCCTTGTGATGGATAATCACTCAATTCACCGCCGAGAAGTATGTGTAGACCTAGAGGTGAGTAATATCACGTGGCTTACGTAATTACTACAGATCCTCCTTCCTCTATGTCAACGGTTTGGTGTATTACTTGTCTTCCTCCCTGCATATTCACCAGATTATAATCCAATAGAGAAGAGCTTCCATCTGTTGAAGCAATGGATGCGTCGTCACCGCCGCATGGCGCCGGACTGGCCATTAGAGGACTATAAGCCTTTGTTCGTCGAATTCATCCAGAAGGCAGCACAGCGGTTTACAGATGACGTTAATCTTGAGGAGGTCTTTGAAGCTTGTGGCATTAGGAAGAAGCCTATATAGCTGGCCTATATAGTACTATAATTCATCGTCATCTCGTTCATCTTCAGCCTCTGTTGTTGATCCTTCGGCACTAATGAATCCTTCTGCCGCACGACGCATATAGGCCTTTATCTCCTCCTTAATCCATATTCTAACGCCGTAGAGTGGTACTGCCTCGGCCAGATCTTCCTTTGAAGCCTTACGTAGAAGAAGAAGGTTCCAGCAGCCTCGTTCAAGGTCGGCAAAGGTGGCATTAAGCTGCTGTTGATAGGGGCGGTGGCGACGAATAAGATGATTAAAAAAGTGACGGAGGAGGCTTGGCTCATCAACGCCGGCTGGCGGCGAAGAACTACGTCGCGGTTGACTACTCTCTGGTGGAGTAATACTTGCCGGAGCTTGGCCGGAGTACTGCGGTGGTGTCGGTGGCGGTGCTAAGATGCCAGAGGGGGCATATGGAGAGTAATGGAAGACTTGGTGGATGCCAGCGTGTGGTGCAGTAGAGGGCATAGTTGATGACTGAGCGCCGCGAGATTGTTCACGCCTTCTAGTAGCCTTCTGCTGTGACTTGAAAAACTCCTTCTGAATCCGGCCAATAACCTCAATTGACGGCCTCTCTATCGTTGAACGGCCAGCCTTGACGTCGTCGCGCCATATGCGCAGCAAACGATAGTTGATCGGATAGTGTGTGTACTCCTCTCCGTTGTCTACTGGAAGGCAAGCCACGTATTCATTATTAGGGCAATCAGGATCCATACAAGTCCAACGGCTTGTCAGTTCAGCCCAAGACTTCTTGAGGAAGGCCTTCTCCTCTCTGGCATTACGTTGGGAAGTTGTTCGAGCTTCATCAGCTTCGGTTTGGTCGATTTGTGTAGCGAGGGGGAGGCGGAGGGGGGCCGGCGTTAGCTGAGAGGTCGACGTGACTTGAGAAGCTTGCTGTGACAGAGGGTTCTCGGTAGTAATAGATGAATTGGACTGGTCGCCACGAGCTCTCCGTGAATAGAGATCAGTGACGACCACACGGAGGAACTTGTGCTTGTTCTTGGCGTAGTACTTCATGGTCTCGGCGAGGTCAAACATCGAGCCACCCTCGGCGTCAAACCGAGCAAATTTGGCTGAGGGCGCTCGTGCATTCACTGACGTGAACAGCTCAGCAGTCCTATCGATGAAGAAGCAGTCGGTTCCAAGCTCACGGCCTTTGGCAGAGGCCTCACCAGAGGCACCAGCTTGATAGTAGGCTAAGCCTCCATCGAGTGTTGTGCTGCCGTTGACGTGATACACCTCGAATTCGTCAAATTTTGCCACACAATTATATAGAAACCGGATAATCGCCGGAGCTGGAGGTGGTAGTTTAGCCCTTGGCTTTGCTACCGACCTACTGCTCGATGGCGACGACGTGCCCCCTCTAAGTGCTGCAGAGCTTGGAACAACACGCCGAGTGGCTTTACGAGCTGCTCTAGCCCCTCGTGGTGATCGTTTGTTGATATCGTTGTCGTCTAGAGAAACGAGCGGTTGGCCAGAATCAGTGTTCGCCCTCGTGCGGGTCCTTGGACCAGTAGCCTCTTTGGCCATGGATTTGCCCTTGCTCCTTTTGATTGACGGAGGCTGAGCTTCCTCCTCACTCAATTCAACCTCCTTTAAAGGCCTTTTAGCCTTCCTCCGGCTTGGCTGAGGTCTGGCCGGAGCTTCTGGCTCGCGACTAGGGGGCGGCTGGCCAGCAGTTGCTCGAGCTGTACGTCGAACACCCTCTAGAGGTTGTATGACAGTATCAAGAGAGCCTTCGACTGACTGTTCTTGAGTCAAAGGACTGCCCCAATGCACAGCTCGAGCTGACGGCGGTTCAGGTGTAGACCCAACGTCAGACAGGCCTGAAGACCTACCGCCAGCCGACGTCGAGCGAGTTCGACGCTGAGGTGCTTGAGGGGGTGTTGTAGATCGCAATTCATCGATCTCTACACCTCCTGAGTCGTGAATAGATGGCTCTGGCTCGGACTCGTCATTAGAGCTGACGGGTGGTGGAGAGGCGCTTGCCTGTGCAAGCAATCGATCCATACTCTCAAAAAGCTGCTGGCGAGCCTGCGTGCTTGGAAAACTCGATGAAGGCATACAACAGCTTGCGCTCTATCGATTGATGAACAATTTGGATCAGTTACACCTTTTTATGGAGCGCAAACCGTGAATTCAGTCTATACAAGATGTAAAAATCGAGGATCCGAGCTTCAAGCTCCCCACAAATGCCAAGCAAATCCCGGAACATTTGCAAACAAGAATAAACGCCGATGCGACGAGCTGAAACTCACGCATTATTTTGTCATTTCTTCCTTACTCTTTATGATCTTCACCGTCCGCGAACCATATTTTCGTCTTTTTTCATGGCCTTGCCCTCTCTCGGGAGACAAATAGAAAGGACCTAAAAAAGCGTCGCATGTGTTCTATCGAGCCACAATTCATGGCCAAAGTATCTTCAAAATGCCACCGGACCTTCGAAGTCCGACGCTCCGGCACGTTCTATGCTTACGCTTGGATGGGATCATGTCGATTTCGATCACGGCGCCATGGCCTTTCGATGATGAAGATATTCTGTATATTCGAGAAATCCAGTTTGAAAGCCTGGGGCAAGATGACGATAGATCGCACCTCTGATCTGCAATGGTAGCCTGCTGAGTTCTTTACACGGTATCTTGGGCAAGGACCGAGTTCTTCGACGCGCCATAGCGTGGTGGTCATTGAGGGCATCTTCTTCTTCAGAGCAGTCGATGGCGTTGCGCTTGCGCAGCCCCATTGTTGCGAGTTATAGAAGCTACCGTATCATGGATTAAGCGCTACCAATAAATTGCAGGGGCTCAGGAAGCAAAACCAAAGACGTTGCCTGGTTGCTCAACTTGTAGGACTGGTGGACTGATGGACTGGACTGAAGTAGGAGGTAGATGCGAATACATCTATGGCAGTCGAGGTGGTGGCGCAGGAACGCGGATAACGAGGTAAGTTGAAGGCGGAGATGAACACGGGATGAACAGGATATTTTCGTAGAGAAAGAGGCTTAGTCGAGCATCCTGACAACGTATTTTACCGCCATATGCGCATTCAACGTAAATATGCCAGTCTAGACCTCGATCTTAATACCATTAGCGATATCAGCTGCTATTGTGAATAGAAAGTCAGTCTGGCCGCGTATCAACACTCTGTCCTGAGGGTAAGATAAGACACGGCGACTCTCAGAGCATTTTAATGGCCTACACTCGACTTCGTCGGAAATAGTATGACTATCGATCAGCGATTTCCATAAACAAATACCCGTAGATAGGGTAGGATAGTACCTGCACTCGATCGCTAAACCTATTTCTGTGAGAAGAAACGCACTTCAGTCTTGAGAATCAATAGAGCGTGTACGAGCTCCATTCACACAACTATTCAGGCCGACACTGCCTCGCCGCAACAATATAGTCATTGTGCCATCCCTTCTCATAGGGCCTCTTCCCTGTAAATGATACATATAATTAGTATTGCCCATAGCTTGCCAGTACTTAGTATTTGCGTGGAGAATCATGATGATATACAGCCAGGACTAATCAGTCCCTATTTTGACTGAGGGGCCGATTAGTCATCACCGTCACATTTGATAACGTGGTCGGCAAGCTCGTTAGTCATGTAACCTCGGTAGTCAAAACACGCCGAAACGCGTCCCCCCCCCTTTGAGCGCGTGTTATTCTACAATTCTGTATTACAATGACGTTCCAAAATGAAGGCCGAGTGCTATTAGCCCTTCATGCATTCAATCAAGGTCAATTTAAGTCACTCCGAGCTACTGCAAAGGCCTTTGAGGTCTGTTTTGAGACCCTCCGACGAAGACACCAAGGCAAGGTATCAGTCCACAACAAGCGATCAGCAACAAGCAAATTCACTATTGCTGAGGAGGATCTTCTAATACAGAGGATTATGGATCTTGTACATGAAGGGTTCCCTCCTAGAGCCACAGATGTCAGAGACATTGCCAATCTTATCCTCAAGAATAAGAATCCACAGAAGCCAGAGACTGTTGGCCAGAAATGGGTATACAACTTTGTCAAGCGCACTCCTCAGCTGGCTAGTGTATACAACAGGAAGTTTGACTATCAGAGAGCATGCCAAGAGGATCCAAAGGTCATCCAAGCTTGGTTTGACCTTGTACAGGAGACCATAGACAAGTATGGTGTCCCTGAGGAAGATATCTGGAACTTTGACGAGACTGGCTTCCAGATGGGGGTTATCTCAACCTCCAAGGTTATCACATCATCAGATAGACAAGGAAGACCAAGAACAATCCAACCTGGCAACAGAGAATGGGTCACTGTGATTGAGGGGATCAATGCAAGAGGCTGGTTAATCCCTCCCTTTGTCATCCTCTGTGGAAAGGTCCATTTGACAACCTGGTACCAGACTGGCATTCCTTTGAACTGGAGGCTAGCAATCAGTGACAAAGGCTGGACCAATGATGAGCTCTCCTTGGACTGGATTAAGCACTTCCATCAGCACACAGATCTTACAAGGAAGAGCAAGTGGAGGCTGCTTATCTTTGATGGACATGGCAGCCATATGACAGCTAAATTCAAGGAGTTCTGCCTTCAGAACAACATCTTAACTCTCTGCATGCCTGCACACTCATCACACATCCTCCAGCCGCTCGATGTAAGCTGCTTTGCACCTATGAAGAAGGCATATGGTCAACAGGTAGAGGCAAAGATGAGGCTTGGCAACAATCACATTGACAAGGTTGAGTTCCTATCAGCCTTTGCTGTAGTTCATAGACAAGTTATGACTACTAGCAACATCAAGGCTGGCTTTGCTGCCTCTGGACTTGTTCCATTTAATCCTACTCAAGTTCTAGATAAGCTAGATCCAATCTTATCAACCCCATCACCAAGAGGCAGTGATTCAACTTGGGAGTCAAAGACCCCTAAGACAATCCCTGAAATCAAGAAGCAAGCAAGGCTTATTCAGAGCTCAAAGAGGCAGAGAAGAGAGCTATCAAGGTCTCCAACTGATGCTCACTTTGACAGGCTATTAAAGGGCTTTGAAACTGCTGTTCATAGAAGAGCAATCTTGATGGCTGAGAATGAAGCACTCAAAGCTGAGAACCATAGGATCAAAAGGAAGAGAGAGATTAAGAAGAAGATGATCAAAGAGAAGGGTCCTCTGACTATTGAAACTGGCTCTTCTATAGCGGAGAGTAGTCAGATGGCTTTACAATCACAACAAAGGCAGCTAGAGGGTAGGGAGGTTGTTATTGAGGGGCGGCTTTTTAGTACTAGTAAGAAAGCAGCATACAAGTGCAGCCTCTGTGGTGAAGAGGGTCATAGGCTGTTCCAATGTAGTCTCAAGAACAAGAAGTAGAATTATTCTATCATCAAAATTGCCATTGTTATTCGTAGTTGAAGGTAAAGGTTGCTGAAATCTGACTACCGAGGTTACATGACTAACGAGCTTGCCGACCACGTTAGGCCGCTGGCATGGATTTTGCTTGTATCCTCAACCTCCCTTTTATTACACTTAGATTAGTGACTCTGATACCGATTATGCGCTATAAAAAACGTGTGTTGATGCTACTAGCGTTTCGGGGTACGAATTCGCGGTTTTGGCTGCCTCTGAGCCTCTATCTGACCCCAGCTATCTGTCCCTAAATGAGGCTGTCGAGTATGACAACGCTGCTAGATGTACTCAGACGCCACCAGAATTGGTAATTACATTAGAAGCTCAATAGCTAGTTTCCTGTCACGAGCCGTCCAACCTAGATCACGCTAATGAACTAAACTAAGCCGAGAACGAGGTAGCTCTGCTGGCTATAGCAGTATAGCACTGAGGTAAGAGTCGGAGATCATATGTCTTGCAGATGATGAAGTATGATATCGAAGTATTGTTGAGCCAGCTTGGCAATACCAATGTTCGCTATCTAGACGAGGTTGACTACAGTTGTTACTTGCACAGGAAACTCTGCTTATATGCCTGTGCTGCTCACCTAGATCAATCGTGAGAAGAGTGATCCCTGACGGATGGCCTAGAAGCCCCCTTTTGTGTCTGCGGCTGCCCCGCAACCCGCGCGGTGATTGGTCAATGGAAGTGGCGTCAATCGTGTTCCTACCATTCTTACTTCGAGCGCTCCAGCATTGAGCTGAGCCTAGCTACATGCTGGAAAGTTGATGGGAACTCGCCGGCCATCATCTGAAGAGCTCCTTTGGCAATATTTATCATGTACAATAGTGGGCTAGAATCATATCATGTAATTCAAGATCTTCAATTCTAATGGGTCAGCGACGCCAGGGTTGGGAGACTGTCAGAGTAAGTTCGCGAAGAAGGTATCTTCGCTGACGGTGAATGCCGTGCCCTTTCCCTAGCTATTCAGTCCCGCAAAGCCTCCAGTCGATGCACGAAAGATTCCAAGCTGCGTCCGTGTGGTTATGATACCAAGATTCTCACCGTCTAAATGAAAAGCCCTGTTCGTGGCGTGTGAAAGCCTCGTGTGAAAGGCGAAGTGGAGAATTGCGATCGTTATCTATAAACCCTCGCCGCATGTCGATCGGATGGCCAATCGTGTGTTCCTTGCTCTCTTCTGTCAAGCTTTCTGTTGACTGCACCAACGACTACCTTCAAGATATTATCCGCTGCCAACTCTGCGTTGGCAGTACTCCCACCAGTCCAGTCCCTCTGATGTGCTTGTCGAAGGGCACCGTGTTAATCATGTCTACAACGGAGTTACCGGCCAGCTCACTTAGTCCGTCATCCAAGCCCTTCAGTGATTCTGCAGCGTACTCAACATCGTCAACCTGAAAGAATCGCACGCCAATCTGCCATGCTGGGGCATCGAGCTTATCCAAATTCTTTGCAGCAGAGACGAGAGGGCTTCCGATGTCGTCGATGGGAGATTCGTCGGCGATAATGACAATATTGCAGGGCTTGACAGTATCCCTCGGGGAACCAGCCATGCTGCCATGACTACTGTGGCGGCTGAAAGGTTTTGAGGCACGCTTGACGCTCTTCTCGCAGCGGCAGAGATACTCGCGCAGAATTTTATCTAGATACTGACCGGTCGGTATTGCGTCAAAGGGCTCGACTGTCGAGAAAATTTGATCGCCGATAGAAGCAGATGTGACATTGAAGTGATACTGCTGAGAAGGGGCGTTGAGGAAGTGGATATCAATGCCATCAGGATCGTGGGCAGTACAGACTGGGGCGATCGTCGCGACAGCAGTACGTGCAGTGGTCCAACGGGATCCGCCCATGGAGGAACTGTCGTCGATCAGGAAGAGAATGTCGAACGTGCTGAGGAAAGCATATGGATTATCCTGGATTGAAGAGGAGCAGATGATCGCGCCAGCGGGGCTGACAGCTATGGGCATAGCAGCGGGAGCCACCGGAGTATTAGTGTGAGCCGAATATGATGGAGGCTTTGTCGTTTCATGAATGGTGTTGACCGCTATCCGTGAGTCGTTATGCGGCGACTTCTTCGACGCCGACGGTGAAGGTCGTGATATCTTATGCCACAGACTTGATGATAAGCTCGATAGTGAAGGTATACCTGATGATGGCAAGGTCTGATGGTGCGAGCAAATTCCCTGTGAGTTGTGTAGTGATCGACAAGTGTCGCATCGTGAAAGAGGAGCAGGATATGCGCAAAGAGTTGAAGTGATGATATCCAACAAAAATTCGGGCTTGTACCTCTTTGATTGTGATGAGACTCCGTGCTGTCCTTCACAATTTTTGCTCTCTTGATCGATCTTCTGTTCTGTTTAGAGATCTTCTTGCATGTCTTTCCATCAGACGAACGATCGATTCTTCTTTGCTCTACCCTGTTGTGCTGATACATATCGACTAAGTCTCTTTAACAGAGTTAAATGCTGTCTGAACAAGTCCCATCAACGAGCAGATCTCCTTTGCATCCCTTTTCTGGAACAGAGGTCCAGAACCTCAAGTCGAGCAATATACAGGCTCTGCGGCATACTTAGCTGCATTCCAAATCTGTCGTCGAGGCGTCTAACTAGTCCCACGATTGGCTTGCTCCCTGTGTTCATTCTGCTTTTGTAGTCTGCTATTTCTTTCATCGGATTCTTCGATGAAGTGCGCTGCAGGATTGGGCGTCAATTCAAATGGCGCATTCGTAGAATAAGAGGCGGTATTCTGCTCGGGAGTCTATGTACCGGACGGCGACAGCTTCGATATTTTGTCGGAATTGGACATGCTGCGAAATTGTCGAACGTCGTTGTCATGTCTTCGGTAATAGTGGATGATTCGCAAGAGAGAGGTGATTCGCGACGTGTGTGATCCAGGTCGATCTGAACGAATACTTTTTGGACGCTTAAAAAGCAGTCCAGATTGGGGCTCTGAGCAGATGAGTCAAGTTACTTTCCTTACTTTTTCCATTCCTTAGAAATTCGTAACTATTTCACATCGTGGATGGCCTCAGCAAGTCTTCCTTCGCCGAAATCCCTCGCGGAATTCGACTCATGATTCTTGAGCTTCGTGCACACCAAGACACCTGCCATCATGCGCACATGTGCCGAATCTCGCCAAAACTGTCTTTCGGTCGCGGCCAAAGGGGGTGAGGGTGATCACTGCTCTGTCGCCAGGATTTCGCGAGCGATTCCGCGGGCGAGCGATCCCGCAGAACAGTGGGCGACGCACTCGGCCTCCAAATTTCTGCATTTCTGCAGCGGTAGATCAATCTTCCTTCGACCAATTTGCGGATCACACGTCTTGATATTCTGGGTCGACCGGATAGTATCACTAATCAGCCCAATCCTCTTCTCCCAACCAGGCCTGATTAAGGCTGTCACCATGAATTCTCAGTCGAAACAATCAGGGACAGGGATGCGGTAGAGCTGATTGACCTGAAGACCTGCCATTATCTGTTTCAACTCCGCATCATCAAAGAAAAGGGAGGACACTTTCTGCGTCTCGTCGATCACAAGACGCAAGTGTTTCGTATTGCAACACCCTTTGGAGCGGAAGCTGGGCCCGATGCCGGTGGAGTCGTGCGTCCTGTCATAAAACCCGCTCGACATACTTCCAGGAGCCCATCTTGTTTCGTCGCTGCTTCGAACCACTTGAAGCTAAAAACACGTGTACTTGATGTTATTGACTTAATCGACGATCCGTCAGATCCGAACCACAAAGTTCTCAACGATGGATTTCGGTTGGAAACCTTCAGCCGTAAGCCGATTCCTGCCAAATTCCTCATGCTTACACCCAGATTAGGCACGAAATGCGTAGTTGACCGCATGAACGGAGCTTCATGCGGCGCGTTCAAGATGGCATTCGATCTGGCAACTTCCTTGGAGGTCCTGGTTTCAGTCGCACTCAGATGAATGACATGGCTCTGCTATTTACGGCGAGCCTTGTTGGCTGCGGACGGTGCGGTGCCTACAACTTGGATCATTTCGATGTTGATCAACTACTCCATGAGGCTCCTACTGCCTACTGGCAGCCTTTTCCAAAGGAATGAGAAACGGGAGAGAAAGTGACTCGTCAGGCAGAACTGTACGGTAACGGCCTTCCTTCCTTCCGGCCAGCGATCGTGAGATGTGGTAGTGTTGACAAGCTTGGTCTCGATTTGGCTGTATAGTTTGAAGAAGGAGACTCAAGAAAAGGGTCTTGACCACGTCTATCGAAGAATATGACTCAGCCGACTACAGCCTGCCCATCGACAACGTGCCCACCTATATATGGACTATTTGGGTTCCTCTCAGCTCCAAGGCGATGGACGACGGACAAGTTACTGGAATGGCGGCGGCGGGCACTATGGCCGCGAAGTCACAGTCTATTGATCTGGTGACATATGTTCAATGGTGTTGCAAGTGAGGTGACCTCGTCCGGGAGGCGAGCATCATGTGCCGTACTTCCAATCGTACTTCATTATCTTCGTCGACTCCTACCTCTGGTGCTGTACCGCGCGGCATGCACACGCCCACATCCTACCACGACTTCCACGTCGGTGCCGGGTGTTGCACCTGAATACGTGACGCCTCCACCTCAATTCGTGACGGGAACGCATTCACAGCCGGCGCGGCGCGGTCCCGGATGACACCAGTGGCTGCACGCCCGTTCGCAAGGGCACGTCGCGTCGCATCGGTCCCCGCAATCGCAACGGCTCTCGTCGCGCAGAGCTCGCACGCCGTCCAGCACGTTCTCCAACGTCCCGTCGTCCGCGGAGAGGCTGAAGCGCTCGGGATGGCGCCGTACCTGCACCTCGAGCCTGTCGATCGCCACGCTTATGTGGGCGGCGAATGGCTCGTTGGTCACCACCGGGTTCTTGGCGATGTGCCGGAGGTCGTCGACGATCCCGGCCACTTCGAGGTAGTCCCACAGCATGCAGCCTTGCATGAGACAGAACTCAGGCGTGAAGGCGCCGTGGATCGTCGACGAGCCGGGGAGCATCAGGAGTGTGTCCCCTTCCTCCAGGACCACGATCCGCCCTCGATCCCCGGGAGACCACTGGAGACCCCGTTCCGCGAGGCTCTCGCGGTCCTGCTCCGTCGGGCGTTCGAGGATCAGCCAAACCTTCAGGCCGCACAAGACGCGCACGCTGGTCCCGGACAGGAGATCGAGGTGCCCGTTCGAGAACGACATCGGGCCGCCGGCGATGCAGAAATCGAGGCAGCCGGTGATGTCGTACTTCTCCTGCGCGCCCTCTTTGCCCGGCGTCCCGCTCGACTCCAGCAAGTGGCGCAGGAGGCTCCAGCGCGCCATCCTGGTGAAGTCGGGCGCGTCGGCGCGGCAGAGGCCCCCTCTCAAATTGAGAGCATTGAATTCGCGCCCGCCGTCCCCGTCCAGGAGTCGGAGGAACGCCGGCACGCTCACAGCCCTGGCGCGGTCCTGTCCCGGTCCTCTGACGTCGACTGAGCCGTCGCCGTGCGTGCGCCGCAGATTCTCCTTGAACTCATCCAGATGGAAGCGCGGGAAGCTCTGGCGCAGCACGAGCGGTTTGCCGAAGCGCTCGCCTCGCTCGGAGAGTCCTTTGAACTCGTCCATCGTCAGGTACCAAACGTCGGCGGCGGCTTGCTCGGTCGGACAGGGACCGAAGGCGGGCTCGTAGTGGTATATCCTGGCGAAACGCGCGGGCTTCAACCAGTCCAACTGCTGATCGAGCCTCGCTCGCGCGGCGCCCTTGGCCCGCCCTCTGCGCGATTCTAGCTGGGCAACGATATTCCTCACGAGCTTCGCGTACTTCTCCTCCATCCGGTTTTGCAGTGGCACCGCACGGTCCGTGCCAGTATCAGCTCCCTGTCGGCCGCGAGAAGGGCGAGGATGGTGGCGACCGGGCAAGTTCCGTGGCCCAGGTGATGCCGGGGGTGCCGGCGAGGCGACGCTGGCGCAGGGTCCTTCCACTGCCGCGAGGTCGGCGCCCTCCGCGGGTGCAGGGGTCAATTGGCCTTGCCCTCGGGGGGCCTGGCACCGTGACCTGCGACGACGTGAGAGGGACGTCGGCGCTGCCCGCCCGGTCCGCCGCGTTACTCCCTGACGGGACGCTACGACGCATTGGCATTCCACGCAGCGCAAACAGCGCCCCCGACGAGCCGTCGCCACCGGGGCCCCATCACCCAAACACGGCGCGTGATAGGAACGGGGACAGCCGGGGCAGCGCAGCAGAGCGCCGGAGTCATGCCCGCACAGATAGCATTCCCCAGGGCGAAAAGCCTGCCGCCTCGCCGCCACCACCGTCCGCGCCGTGCCCGGCACAGCTTCGATGTGCACGCGTCCGCGCTGTGCCTGCGATCGTCCCGGACGTTCCGCCGTCGCTCGCGGACCACGAGGCGATCGCGCCGCCATCCTAGAAGTCCTAGGACGGCGTCCACGGCGTCCCGTCGTCTTGTGTGCCGTTCGTGCTCTTTCAGTACCGGGTCCCTATATGTTCGTGCCGTACCCTCATCGATTGTCCTGTCACCTGCCGCGGCGGCGCCTATTTCTCTTTTCCGTGATGGGTGCGCGGGGAGAATACAATCCGAAGGAGAAACAGAAGAACAAAACACAATGAAACAGGGGGGAAACGACCAACCAATACGGCACGGGCCCACACCGATCGAGCGGCTGATCCCGTTTTTCTTCTTTTCCCTCCCCACCTGGCTACATCCATCTTCCCCCCAGTTTTTTTTTTTTTTTTTAAAAAAAAAAAAGGAAAAAACACAATTCAAAAAATTCAAAAATCAAGAATCAAAAACCAAAAACGAATAGATCTTTCTTTTTCTGCCTCTTCCCCTTCTTCTACCTCTTCCCCCCCCCCCCGGTCGGCCCCCTGGCGGCGCGGCGCGGCGCGGTACGTCGCGCGCGCGCCCATCCCGGGACCGCGCGCCCCCCGCGCCCCGCCGCCCCCCCTACTGCCTACACACACACATGTACACACACGGGCGTCGCGCGCGTCGCGTCGCACCCCGCGTCCTCGCCCCGGTGGTCCGTCTTCCTTCCCTCTTTCATCGTCATTATCCTTCCCCCTTGTCATTCTTCCTTCCCTTCGGACGCCTTCTTATCCCTAGTCACGCGGGCCTGCGCCGTGAAAGAGTTCCCGGCTTTCCCGGCTTTCCTTGCACTCCCGTATCGTCCACCTCCTCTCAGATGGACTTGCTCCCGGGGCCCACACCCAGTCCTGCGACCGCTGTAGGCAGGTGTGCTGGTCGGCCCTGTGAGGCGCGCGAGTGCACCGCACTTGTGACGGAAAATCAAGGATCGTCGGTGTATAGTGTTTCCATCATTGAATTGTGGCTACTCTGTACTTCGCTGGATGTCTACCATTCCTTTCCACCATCGCCCTCCCCTCTCGCCCTTCCCTCTCGCCCGATCACTTCGTCGCCGTCGTTTTTCCACCCCTCCTCGCGTCCTCTGCCCTTGCTCTTCGACCACACGCCGTGCACGCGCCACGCGTGCGCCCGGAAATATTGTTCCCCGGTCACCACGTGGTCACAGCGGGGGTGCCCGCACACGTCATGCGAAGACGACATGCGCCGGATGTGCGAGTCCAAGTGCCGGTCGAAATGCGTGGCCCTTGCGAATTGCCGCATCTTTCCGGTGGGGTCCAGTCCTGAGTCACCCAGGCAGAACAAGCACGTGCCGGCTTGACGCACGAGTCCTCGGCGCTGGATGATCGCGCAAGAGAGATCTGCCAGCCCTTGCAAGTGCCCTCGGCAATGTTCTAGCCAATCGAGTCGACTGGTGAAGAATGTCTCGTGCTCGAAGCAGAACTGCGCCTCCGGCAGCGTGCTCGTCACCACCGTCCGGTGCCGGTCGAGGAGATGCCTCTCGAGCGCAGCCAAGTCATCGACTGTACAGCCGCAGGCTTGCCATTCGCAGCCCAGCCGTCCGTGGCCGTCCATTTCCGAAGATCTCAAATGCCGGGAAACGTGCTCCGCATCGCGCCGCGTGACATTCCCGTCAAGGGGTTCACGGCAGTCTGCCCAAAGGCACACCCGCGCATGTTGCGACTGCAGCGTTTCCGTCCGTCGCGCCACGAGGCCGTCGGCACGGCATTTCACCAGGTGGAGTCTGAATTCGAACGACGATTGCTGGCTACTCCACGTCAGACTGGTCTATCAGCTCTCTCTGCTCTGACCTACCTCTCTCGACTTCGGCCGCAACCGCGGCAGCGACCCCGCGCGTCTGGTCCCGCATCCTTGTAGAACTTGTCGATCAACACCGAGTGGCCCGCCGTCGCGAAGGGCGCGAGCCTGCCGGCCATGTCCGCACTGGGTCGGTAGATCTGCGCCGCTACGGCTCGCCTGTACCCCTCATACTTCAATAACGAGGTAGTGTAAGCCGATGGGCGCGGTCGTCCTGGGAGCTGGCCGACAAATGCATGCGTGTTCCGACCTGGATCTTGAGGGGATCCGTCGTGCTCTCGGCCAGAAAAGTCGACGTCGCGGGCCACAGTACGTGCTTGTTGGAACAATTCCGTCTCCTGTTCTTCCCCGAATGCGATGGCCTGCGTGTCAACGCCCGACACGGCGGACAGGTATGCCCCGTACACATCGTCGTCGCCGTGATCCATCCGCTGTCGCCTTTCCGCAGCGGTGACGGCGGTGTCCAGGCTATTGCCGTGACCCCGACGGAACGCATAGGGCACTAATTTGGTGCGATAGCCCGCCCTTTCCCCGAGAGATGCCAACATGCACCGGAATCGATCGTAATGGATGATCCTGTCCGGTGCGATGGTGGCAGGATCTTGGAGTCGTCGGAGCAATGGCACTCGCTCCATTCCTCGCTTGCAGGTCACTTCCCTTGACCCTGCGATGCCATCTGCGTGCAGGCGGCAAAGCGACTCGACACTCGAAACGCCATCCAACGCATGATCCGCAAGCGCCAGACTCATGAAATGGATGATAGGGCACATGTGGGGCCTTTCCGCGTCCATTTTGAAGACGTGGAAGTCACTGTGGACGTCAGTCTTCGATCTCGTCTAGGTAGGGTTGGACTCGGCGACTTCTGGCCCTCATCGAATCTTTTGTGTTTGCGGTTTCGTATTCTCATTTGCAGGAGCCAGCGAGGACCGTGGCCGCCATGCAGCAGCCGGAGGACGAAATCACCATATAGCAGACCTTCGTTGGAGCCGGCGTACTGCGTCGTCTCCAAGAATTCGGCCGGACGAAGTCCACTGTAACACAGGACAAGGAGCATGAAAGAGAACTGCAGCAGCATGCGGGGATGAAACTCAACGTGATCATACACCCAGAGGAACGTGACAAGGTCACGTGCTACGTCCGGCCCTGCGATCGCTTTCGGCACCGTTCGTGTGCTGCACGAGCGCATCCCGGGAAGGATCTTCGATATCCACTGGATGCACCTGTGAGACGTCTGCTGACTACTATTTGCACTGCTCACCTCTGCCATACGTCTCTTGTCCACATCGGCGTACTCTTCGCCCGCTGTGTCCCACACTAGACGCTGTGTGACCATCCAGAGCTTCCTGACTGTGCTCTTGCTGATCTTCGCGTCCAGCCTGCCCTTCCGGCGCTCGATCTGCCACAACAGCCATGCCTTCGCAACACTGAGCTCCGGCCGAAAGCTGAAGGGTTCCACCCTAAGCGCTGCTGCGCATAGATGTTCCTGCGCAAAGCTAAATGTTGTCAGTAATGTACCTTTTTTCCTCGGCGGTGATCATACATGGGCCATGATCTTCTCTGCAACTGCATTTCTTCTTGCGTTCTAAGGTTGAAGATCGTGATACTAGCAGGCTGCAGGAGCTCATGTTGGACAAACGCCGAGTTCTGCCTGAGACCAAATCGCTGCATTCCTTTCGACAGTCTTGCTTCAGATGGAGCGAGGTATTGCGCCATTATCAGTGTTCTGCTAGCCCCCGTCGGATCACCCTCCGTCAGTAGATGCATCTGGAAGGTGTCAAATGATCCCTGATGCAGATTGTTTAGACGTTACAATGAGAGTGTTTCATATTGAAAGTGGGGCGTGGTAACTAATACAAAACAGCCCTCTCATCTCCACTTGCTATCTATCAGTATACTCAAGCAGCACACTCAGAAGGCATGAGCGGGATTAGCGGCGTGACACAGGTGGGTTTGCGGCGAGCTTTTCGATGAACATATTTTCTGAAAATTCAGCGCACCAAGATTCCTGTCTTGCGACAGACCTGTCGCTCGTACCCAACGCGAAGTCATCATAGAAAGAACCACTTCGAAATGCCGCAGACTTCATCAGCGCACTTCTTGCCATCCCATGTGTCCTTCGACTGGAGCGAAGCAGAATCCTCAGTGATTCCTAATTGGCTCGTCGATGACAACGTGGATGAAGATACCTTACTCAGCCTGCTGTGTTGTGTAATGCGCAACATACACAGGAAAGCAGAGCACGTTAGAGAATTATGCTCTGATGTCCGTCGCAAGGCTGCTGTTTTGACCAGCCTTGACAATTACATCCTTAACACTGATGGTCAAATCATGGCTCTATCGAAACGACTCAGAGATGCTATGGTCGATGGAGAACAGGCTAGAAACGAAGCAGACTCTACTTTTACCTTACTTACCTCGCAACAACAACAATCGACATCGGTGGCAGAACTCCATGTACTCCGAAGTCTACTGCAGCAAGAACGCTTGTGCGCTTTAGAACAGGCCTCGAGCGCTAGAATTTCCTTGGAAGAGAAGCGCGAAGCCCTTGCTGATGCAAAACATTTCTGGAACGGAGAGCTGGCACAGGGAGTGAAGATTCTGTATGAGGAATTCCTTATGTCTCAATTTATCTGCAGTACGAGCATAGGAGGGTCACGAACTTCGACAGATGACCAGTCGCTCTGCTCACCTGATCCATTAAGTCGAGAAGGACACTACACTTGAACATCCAAATCTGTCTTTCTTTCTCTCGCTACTGTCCGATTCTAATTAGTGAAAATCATGTAAGATCTGTATAGCTAGTTAGTAGAGTCTTTTCTAATATACATAGGTAGATAATGTTAATAGAGGTAAGTTACTTATCGAATAGTAATATAATGGACGCTATAGTATCTAAGCTTTTAGGACTCGAGATAGAGATTAATTATTAAGGCTACTAAGGCACGATTGTATTAATTAGATAACACTACATCTAGTAGAGTATAAAATCTTACTTATAGGTTTATTATTATTAAGTATCTATTAGTAAACATGACATATAAAAGTATAATTAATATATGAAATTTTAAATGTATTAACACAATTACTCTAGATTCTAGCTACCCCTCGATTCTAGTTACTCACAATAATTAAAATTCATTAACTTGACTAATGTATACCTAAGTAGATGTCATAGCGGCCTTTAAGGCTTAACTAATAACCCTCAATTCAGTAAGCTACTAATGCGTCTTAAATTGCACTTTAAGAACATATATAGTAAGGTCAATTACATCGTTAAGCTATAGAAACATCTTAGAAAGCTAGGAGCACCTACAACACCTGCGTTTACCTTAGATCTTGTGCCACCTCGCCATAAATTTGAGCATTTTTAGTAAAACATGTCATTTCTTAGCCATTTTAAGCTAGTTCATCTCCTGAAGAGCTATGTAGGTCAATCTGATCCTCCTCTTCTGATTCTATCAATATTGGTGTAATTTGACGTTGTTTAGCTGGTTTTTTGCCTTTTTTGTTAGATGATAATGCCTCGGCGTTTTGAAGGCTATCAATTACTTCCTGTGAGGAAACAATGAATTTGCCTTCTAAAACAACCCGTTTGCCTGTTTTCTGTTTCTTTCGAGTCTCTAGTATAGATCGCTGCTCTTGATTTTCACGCCGGAGTAGTGAATTTTCAGCAATTACCTGTTCAAATCGGTATGTCAATTTTGAGATATTTAGGGTCCGGTTAGCTGTTTGTAG
The DNA here is from genome assembly GCA_007556565.1 of Elsinoe fawcettii. Lineage (NCBI taxonomy): Eukaryota > Fungi > Ascomycota > Dothideomycetes > Myriangiales > Elsinoaceae > Elsinoe > Elsinoe fawcettii. The sequence goes on along the minus strand of SWCR01000019.1, from coordinate 135,673 downwards.
ACGTGTGCCAGAAGGCGGCGATAAGCCTAGTAGCGTAGAATCGAGGATATTGTTAATAGGTGGCGGCGTAGAGAGCTGATCACGTGATTCACATGGTAAATTTGCCAGGACTGTTATTAGACTGAATGGGCAAAGTCCAGTATTTCCAAATCTAGATTTGATGTTGCCAACTGTTGGACCCTGACCTCGCGCGCGCACGTAGAATTCAGCCCACCGTACACCGGGGAAAACAGCCAGGATCTAACCAATCAGCTAATCAATTTCGCACGTATATGACGGGTAGATAACAAGGTCGATGTCGTGTTCGAAGCGATAGAGCGCAAATCGAGCTGTTACTTACGAGCTATAGCCGTTTGCGGTGCCGAGTCTGGAATCCAATTCGATCGCAAGTAATCTCCCTTATAAACAAGGGAGGGGGGGTAGAGCATCTCTAGATGCGCGCACACATTCAACAACTATGATCCATTCCGACCCGCCAGATTCGCGTTTGCGGGTGAGATTGTGTAGATCCAACTGCAAACCCTATTTCGTGAGGTTGGTATTGCCATTTTAACGGTTTGATAGCCTCATAGGTGCCATTTTTCAACCGTAGATATTCAAGGTTGAGCTTCGGCCTTGGATAATCTCATTTACAATATCCAGTGTAAACGCAGGTGTCGCAGGTGCTCCTAGCTTTGCGAGGTGAGTAATCCATCGGGATAGTGACTGTTCTTCAGCAGGTGATAGAATCTGACGTGATTCTTGAGCTTGACGTCGTGATTGATGTCCTTGAAGCCAATCTCGAAAGGTATGGTATGAAATTTGAAACGCGTTGGCAGCTGACCGAATTGAGGTAAAATTACCGCTTCGGTAACCCTCAAAGGCTGCATTGATATCAGCTTGTGTATCCATTGGAAAAAATCGTTAAAAAAGTCACGAATTTGCCACGTAGAAATTTTAAGGTTGTCACGTTAAGTTATCTAAAAAAAGAAAAGAATACTAACCTAAAGATATCTAACAAAATGAAGCTTATAGTTAGATTCATATAATCTATAACGTGACCCCCCTACGAACGGACTACCCGTGTTAAATTCGTAACTTTTACTCTCATTTACGGACAATTTTTTCAATGTATACACAAGTAGACGTTACTATAGCCTTTAAAGGCAGCTAACGCGTTCAATAGTCTATACACTACACTACGATACTGGCTAGCTGGACGTCAATCGCGAGCTGTTATCATTGAGGACTGTCAGATCCTATCGCCTGCTAAAGAACAGTCACTATCCCGATGGATTATTCACCACCTACATTCACTCAGGATCTTGTCCTCTAACAACATACTTACTATATCACCGAGACCTATCGGTAAGAACTGGAGCTAAAGATTCCAGCGACGTCATCCTAATATACACAGCGTCTGGTCAGGGCAATAAGAGAATGTGCGGTTGAAAAATGGCACCTATGAGGCTATTAAACCGTTTTATGACGCCTTATTTGAGCTGTTTGAAAAATGGCAATACCAACCTCACGAAATAGGGTTTGCAATTGGATCTACACCATCTACACGTGTCCTAGTAGGCAGCGGTCAGATTAACAGTCAAAACTGGCCGGTCTGAATGGACCCCTCCTTATTTATAAGGGGGATATTCCAGACTCAGTACCGCAGAATTGGCACCAACGATCTACTAGGCTATCAATGGCTTACGACTGTTTTTGACCCTAAAACACGTGACCAGGTGGCAAATAGGCGTCTCCTTATTTTAGACGGCTATAGCTCGCATGTAACAGCTCGGTTTGCTCTCTATTGCTTCGAACACGACATCGACCTTATTATCTATCCGTCACATACGTCGCATCTAATATGAACCTAGATGTCAGCGTATTTTCACCAATTAAGACCGCCCTTACCCATGAATCTGATCACCTGACTAGGTTAGATCCTGGCCGTTTACCCCGTGTACAGTGGACCGAATGCTATGTGCGCGCGCGGGGTAAGGGTCTAACAGTTGGCAATATCAAATCTGGATTTGCGCATACTGGACTTTACCCATTTAGTCCAGAAACGGTCTTAATAGATCTACCACGTGAATCACGTGATCAGCCTTCTACGCCGTCACCTTTTAGGAATATACTCGATTCTACGCTCCTAGGCTCATCGCCACCCTCTGGTATACATGTACAAACAGCTAACCAGACTCTAAATAATATTATAACGTCGTCGTCGATTAATTCACCTACGAAGTGTTATATTTCAAAAATAACGTCTCGATTTGAACAAACAATTACTGATAATACACTACTCCAGCGTGAAAATCGAGAGCAGCAATCTATACTAGAGACGCGTAAGAAACAGAAAAAGGGTAAACGTGTTGTTTTAGAAGGTAAATTCATTATTTCCTTATAGGAAGTAATTAATGACCTTTAAAACGCCGAGGCATTATCATCTAAAAAAAACAAGGTAAAAAACTAGCTAAACAACATCAAATTATGCTAATATTAATAGAATCAGAAGAGGAGAATTAGATTGACTTAGATTATACTTTAGAAGACGAACTAGCCTAAAATGACTAAGAAATAACAACTTTTATCTAGAAATCCTAAATTTATAATAGGAATGTAGGGGTGGTAGGAATGTAAGGTTGTTACGTTAGTTATATAACGTGTTACAAAATAGTTTAATAGCCTTATAGGTATTCTCTAATTACTACGACTAGACACTAACTTTTAGATCTAAGTCTAAATAATAGGTCTCAGTAATATTGTTTATTAATTTTATAGATAAGATTAAGAGTAAATATAGGTATTAATGTCAATTAAGCGCTAGTAGAATACCTAGTCTACTAGAATATTAAATTATATCTTCGCTCTTTCTCTCTTATAACTCTATTACTATAACGTCTATAGCTCTCTTATAATATGTCGAAGTTCTATAGTAATAAATTTAAAAAACATATCTAGTCTTATTAGAATTTAGTAATACTAATGCTATAAGCTATAGTATGCTCTACTTATACTAAATCCTATCTCTTCTACTATTAACTATGTCTATAGTTATACTACTAGATAAAACTGTTTATCTAAATTATTAGACATCGATTTGCCTCTTCTATATAAATGAATTATCTTCGTTATTTATGAGCTACTACTTTAGTTAGCTATAGTAATAACGACATTTAGCCTATATACTCCTGCCTTTCTATAATATGCTACTATATTTAGCTTAGTATGCCTCGTCTATAGATTTAACATTCTATTATTAAGACAACATTAACAATTAAATAGACTCTAGGACATATAGTTTATCTTATATTATATTAATTAGACTTCTATACCTAAAATTAATATATACGTCCTAGTTCGTGATAGTAATAAGTAAGCTATATCCCTTTATTAGTATAGTAGAGTAGGTAGTATTAATTTAAAAAAAAGAAAATAATATAGAATTAAAAGGGAAGAACTAACATATAAGAGATAATATACTAATCTAGATAATAGTTTAGTTTATATTTATAATATAGTATTAAGTCAAAATCTTAAGGTAGTAGTTAAGTTATTTAATTGTTATATATTAGACTTTTAAATGGTTAGTAAGAGTTATAAAGATACACTAAGTGTATATAAGTATTATATAATTTTAAGGTCGCTTTATATAATTTTAAGGTCGCTTTATCTCTAGTACTAGTAAGTTACTTATATAGGATAATCCTTTTCCTTACTAGTAAGATTCTACATAAGGCTAGTTACTATAGCTTAATATTGTAATTAATGTCCTTAAAGCTAATCTTAAAGTGTATAATATATTATATTAATTATTTTGATATGTCTAAAAGGTAGTCTATTTAAATAAATAATAAGTGAATCTAATAAGAAAGTATAGAAAAATCTATAAGTATTTCTAGTAAAAGTTGTTATTCCTTAATATTAGTATAATTTAACATTGTTTACTCTTATTCTTTAAAAGTATTGCCTCGGCGTTTTAAAGGTACCTTCTAAAACTACACATTTACCCTTTTTCTGTTTCTTACGCGTCGCTAGTATAGATTAATCCTCTTGATTTGCACGTTAGATTCATTTCTAAGACATAGTGTTTTGTAGGTAAGTTAATCGATGACGACGTAGTAAAGTTATTTAGAGTCTACTTAGCTGTTCGTAGACGTGTGCTAGAAAGCGGCGAGAAATCTAGTAGTATAGAATCGAGTATAATCCTATCAGATGGCACCCTAGAGGGCTGATCACGTGTTTCACGTGGTGGATCTGCCAAGACTGTTATCGGATTAAATGGGTAGAGTCCAGTATGCGCAAGTCCAGGTCCGACTGTTAGACCCCTACCCTGCGCGCGCACATAGGACTCAACCCACTGTACACAGGGTAAACAGTCAGATTCTGCGAGGATACCAGTTAGAGGGGTAAAGGGCATCTCTGCAGCGTTTGCGGATGTGTTTTCCTATTATGTCCATGTTGTAGATGTTTTGAGATTAGTATTTAGAGAGATCAGATAAGGCATCATAAAACAGCTGCTGTGACCAGGCGCTCGCCACTTCTGCTTCTGCTAGACACGAATCACTGTGGAGATCTGATCACAATATTTATAGTGATCGAAGTAACTTGAAACTCTCGTTCAGCCATGGCGCAGTCCATCAGAGATGCAACTCTCGTTAGCATGGTTATGCCTAACGAACAGATCGATGGATGGTGCTCGCAGGATACTGGCCCAGTCGAATCGCTAGAAGAGTTGGCCAGGTCACATGTGCTATTCCAGTCAGGAAATAATTGGTCAGATTGCGGCAATGCTCTAGCATGCCCTTGCCCGAGGTAGATACTGTGATTAACCTCGTCTAAGACACTCAGGGGCCTGTTGACTTCGCTGACACACTGTACCACCACGATAAGTTCTTTGCGGTGCACATCTTGGGACATGGGGACTGACTAGTAACACGAGAAGCCAGTCAAAATGGTACGGCGCTTGACAGTATGGCAGCGAGCATGAAAATTAGAGCTGTAGGCGACGAGCTTTAGCAAACCTTTTAATATAAGTACTACATCTCAACATGGACTAACACGCTGCAGTTCTTCGCGGAAGACGTTTTCCAGCATATAACAGTCAAACTGGGAATTCTAAATTCTAAGATGAGGGGCGTATAAGGCTGGATGGCAAGACTGGGTCCGGACAAGAAGGTTGTTGTTCCGTTGCCACGCCAACTTAAGAGCGGTCTGCAGGGTCTAGGCTACTGCCACTGCTAGCGATGCAGTCAGGCTCAGAAGGCATGTGGCGTCTCATGTCCCATCCGGTCGCTCCCTTTCCAGAATTTGATAGGATGTTGAACCGCAATCGCAATCGCGGACCGCCGAGTGAGACAGGCAATGTAGCAGCGACTTCTCATCACCCATCGAAATCGACAAAGTCATCTGTGCAGCCAATGACCAGTCACGGGGCAAACACCTGCGCACGCAGCAGCAACTCAACAAGTACAACATTACCCGCTGCCTCGATTTCTGCATCGCCGGCGGCCCGATGTCGTTCTCGAACGGGCACCTCGATCTCCTTTCCGGCACCAGCGTGCGCGTCTTGTGCGGCCTGAAGGTTTGGCTGATCCTCGAACGCCCGACGAAGCGGGACAGCGAGAGCCTCGCGGAACGGGGTCTCCAGTGGTCGCCCGGGGATCGGAGGGCGGATCGTGGTACTGGAGGAAGGGGACACGCTCCTGATGCTCCCCGGCTCGTTGACGATCCACGGCGCCTTCACGCCTGAGTTCTGTCTCATGCAAGGCTGCATGCTGTGGGACTACCTCGACGTGGCCGGGATCATCGACGTTCTCCGGCACATCGCCAGGAACCCGGTGGTGACCAACGAGCCATTCGCCGCCCATATAAGCGTGGCGGTCGACAGGCTCGAGGCGCAGGCGCAGAGCCATCCCGAGCGCTTCCGATTCTCCGTGGACGACGGGACATTGAAGCATGTGCTGGACGGCGTGCGAGCCCTGCGGCGACGAGAGCCGATGCGATTGCGGGAACGATTGCGACGAAACGTGCTAGTGCGAACGGGCGTGCAGCAACTGGTGCCATCCGGGACAGCGCCGCACCCGCTCGGGATGCATTCCCGCCATGAGCTGAAATAGAGCCGCCGACGATCCAGGCACTGACGCAGAAAGTCGTGGGGGAATGTGGGCGCGTTCGTGCCGCGCAGTGTTGCCCTCAGGTAAGAGTCGGCGAAGATATGTGTCTTTGCCAATAAGGAGGTACGATTGGGAGTATGCCAAAGGCCAGCCTCGGCAATATCGATGTTCGCTATCTATACGAAATTGGACTACCGTGTCTACTTGCACGGCAACTCGTGCTCACATGCCTTGCTAGCTCATTCGGATCGCTTGTACTAGGAGTGATCACAGATGGCCTCTTTGAGATCACCCATGAGAGGAGTCATTACGCGTGGTTGGCTCCCTGGTGTGCCTTTCATGTCCAAGGCTATCCCGAAGTAAGCAGTACGCGCTTGCAGATTCCCCAGAGCTGATCGACAGGGCCTCTCCCTGAAAGTGTTCAAGTCAAAGGTCGTTTATCAGCTCGCTCTCAGACCAGCATTTTCCGGCGCTCACCAAGATGCAGGGTGCTCTCAGCCATCTTGCCCCTTTTCAGCTGAACTGTCATTTGGCGCAAGCCTTAAAGCTCTGGCCTGCGCTTCCTCTCACAACGGCAAGCACGGGCTCGAGATGCAATGTCGGCGAAGACTCCAGAGCGAAATCGGTCCACTATCGGCCGTGGATTTGCGCTCTGGTTACGGAGTATATCGCTGCTATCGGCTTCTTGGACGAAAAGTATGGCGTCATTGAACGGAAAGCTGCCAATGACAACAATGAATATACCACTGCATGCATCGGCGCACATAACGTCGTTTGCCCTATCGGTGAGCATGGTCGCACATCTGCTGCTCTGTTGCACAGGACATGCTACACACGTTTCACAATGCACGCATAGGACTCATGGTAGGCATCGGCGGCGGCCTTCCGTCAACACCACATGATATCAGACTCGGAGATGTCGTTGTGAGTACTGCGGACTCGCCACGACCTGCTGTAATTAAGTTCGATCGAGGACGACGGAGACAGAATGAGGATCTCGAGAACACACGTCTTCTAGATGATCTCCATATGATCTTTCGTACTGCTTTATCGGGCCTGCAGACTGAGCAAATACTGCAGGGTGACGGCCTGAAGAACATGGACGAGGACTTGCGCAATGAGCTCTACAGGCCAGATTCCGATACCCTCTACGAGACAGGCTCCATCTATATTGCTGAAGGGGTCAAACGAAGAAGAAGCATGTATCGCCAAGATGGCAAGGGGACAATAGTTCAGAGGACGTCACGACGACCTGGCAGATTAGTCATGGCACACTACGGTCCTATCGACTTGGCGGACCAGGTGGCGAAGGATGCTGTAGAGAGAGACAAGCTTTCAGAGCAACTCGGTATTCGATGCTGCGAGATGGAAGCTGGTGAACTGATGAACCTCTGGCCATGTTGAGTGATACGGGGCATCAGTGGATCACGCTGACTCATTCAAGAATGAGCGTTGGCAAGTATATGCGGCTATGATGGCGGCTGCGTATACTGGGTGCTTGCTCCTCCGACCGGTACCAAGTCAAGTGGAAGGGTTCGAGCAATTTTGCAAGCTGATTGCAAGTGGCAGTAGGTGACAAGGACGCAGCACATTGGACACACCATAACTGATTCCAACTCGGTCAATGAGATATCCCGTGAAGTCGGTCATGTGACCCGCGACTTGGATGCTGTTCAGCAGGATCGAAGTCGAGAGAAGTGGTATATTTGGTTGCGTCCGGCCGATCCTTCCCTCGACTATGCTAAGGCGTCGGAGGAACGACATGGAACCTCAGGAAGCTGGCTGTTACAGAGTGACACCTTTTCATCTTGGCGGGCTCGACCCGGATCACTCCTTTGGCTACACGGCATGCCTGGCCGCGGGAAGACGGTGTTAAGCTCGACAATCTTGTCGAGGCTAATGAATGGGGAAACGGACCGGAGCAGAGTCCTGTACTTCTATTTCGACTTTGCCGGCGCCAACAAACAAACACTTGAGACGGTATTACGGACCTAACTGAGTCAAAAGCAGTAGAATGAATGAGCAGTAGAGCAGGATCGTTAAGTCTCTCTGACAGTCACATGAGGGGGGCAAACGGCCGTCGACCTTGACTGCATTGTGCGCAACATTTCAGACCTGTTTGAAGGAGGCAGGAGAGGTCTGGACCGCGCTCGACGCCATGGACGAACGTGACACAAGGTATGGCAGGCTACAGAAGGAGTACTCGAATGGCTCCGTCAGCTGAGAAGTGTCACTTGTCACGCCCATCTGCTCGTCACTAGCGCCCTGAGCGGGACATCCAAGGTTCCATCGAGAGTTGGGCAAAAGACGAAGCTATCATGGCCATCGAAGGTAAAGAGTTAACGCGAGATGTCGATGCTTACATAGAGACCACGATAGTACAGGATTCTGGACTAAGCAGATGGCAGAAGCCTGAGTTTGCTTACATTCAACAGAAGATCAAAAAGGAACTATCGCAATGTGCAGGAGGCATATAAGTAACGATCTTTGTCATAGGTAAGCAGCAAATATTGACCTCTCTAGGTTTCGATTGACGGCTTGTCAGCTACAAGAACTGCGAGTCTGTGTCGATCTGTTCGGCCTCAGAGAAGCGCTCGCGGCGCTTCCAAGGACTTTGTGTGGGGCATACGATCGCATGCTAGATCGAGTGAGGAGCAGTCATAGATGGGACAATGCGCAGCGTCTGTTAACCTTCTTGATCTATTCGGAACGACCTTTAGTCTTAGAGGAAGCTTTAGACCTGCTTATAGTCAACATCGATAAGAAACCCGGCGTGACTTTTGAAAAATCTGACTACCTGAACCTAACGAAATTACTGGCTTCTGCGCTGGTATGGTGACGTTTGCCGTTAAAGATACTAATTCTGGCGACTTGGAATGATATTCCGAAGTCCGGCTATCGCATTTCTCTGTTCGAGAATACTTCAGGTCCACGTCGAGGGAAACTTCGATACGGCAAGCCGTTGAGGAACAGATCGCGCAACAACGTAGGGATCGTGTATCGTTGAATTATCTGCTCTGCCTTGATCTGTCGCTCGGTGTGGAACTGGTGAGGGCAAAGTACTGTCTGGCAGGGTTCGATGTGTGCTAGGATCGTTGAGAGTAAATTAGTCCTGGTCGGGAAGACGGGCGCAACCGACGAGAGCTCGGTCAATGGCAACGCTTCGTGATTGTTGAAGAGGCAAATAATGTCTGCAAGCTTGTGAAGAGAATGGAAAGCATTTGAACGCAGAATTGTGATTATCGATGAAGCTCTGGAGTCCTCTGGGTCCTTGAGAATTGCAGGGCAAGGACACACCTCTCAGAAAGGGCCAAAGGGGAGGTCGGGCCGGGCGTGCCTGACCCCGATCAACATGGACCTACCCCGCTGTCGTTCTTCAGACCAAATTAACCTAACGTTATGTTTGTTTGTCTGTGCGAGGAAAGGCACGTCGGTTTGCCGGAAGGAGAATCACGAGGACAAGAAAACGTACTGCAGATGTAATCGTCCAGTTTGCTCCGAAAAGCATTGGAGTAGGACTCTTCATCATCTACAATAAGTTTAGTGCCGGAGAATTGCTACAAACGAGATGCAAGGACGACCCATCTTCTAAGACGCCGCTCTGCGAGATGGGGCCTGATTGTGGTTGGGCCCGGTCGGGCGATACCAGCCAGGAATAGCACCTCTGGAACAGTGAATTCGTTCCATCACAGCAGCCACTATCGTGTCAATGCTCTCGAATGCCCGAAACAATCATAATCCGCTCTCACAAGCTTGGATGAGCTGCGTGGAGAACCATCAATGACTCCTCGTACTCTGCAGCACTAGCGCGTGTGGTCCTTTGCCTGAATTCCGCTCAGCTTGATCTCTGCTTGGAACTTGATGCATAGCGCCCAGCTCTCGCACAGAATTAATAGGCGAGGGACTTCAAGGCAATGCCTTCCCTTCGACCGTTTCCGATCCCTCCAGTGGAATGTGCCCCCATGAGTCTGCCTCACCCATCGTCCGGTGCCCAGTCCCATTGTCTTTTTTCATTTCTGCTTCGAAATGGCGTGATGGCTCAAATTCCAATGTGTTACACCGAAGCAGGTCTTTCAAGGCGCGTCCCCAACGCTCACATTTTTGTCTGTTGCAGCAATAGCAGTGAATGTACTCGATACTCTGTCAAATTGCAGAAACTCTGATTTCTGCGAAGGATCAGTGGTATACTCACGTGTAAGCTGTACAAACATACTGCAGAGATCTTCACTGCCAGCCAGAGACATCTTTGAGCCCGCGCAGTCTCTGAGCTGGCAGGCTCGTGGAAAGGAAGTTCGTCATTACTGTTGTCCTGAAACCAGTTATTCGGGAAGTAATCCCTACACCAAACCAGCCCCCTGAGGGCAAAGTCTTCGGTGAGTGGCCTTGAGTCGTTCTTAACGTGAGGAATGAATTTCTGTTCTGGTTCGGCGTTCTTCACTTGCTCTGTGAGGTTGTCCTTGGTCTTGGAAAGATCATTCAAGTATCTGATAATGCTGGTCCAGGGCATCGCTGCTAGGAGAGCGAATGCCTCGTTGCATGTTCTGAGGACATTACAGAGGCTATCCAGCAAGACAAGTAGTATATGGAGTAGTGGTAGCATGGTCTTCTCGTCTTTGGCCGAAAGGATGATCTCAGTAGTGCTTGAGAGAGTGTCGATGGAGAGCTCGAGCCAGGGATCTGATTTTGGTGAAGATTTGGCTGATGTCTGAATCCCTGGGTCAGTCATAACAATTTGAGCAGCATCATGTCTCTTACATAGTTCTTCTGCTCCATCGCCCGACGGAGCGGGCTCTCAAAAGCACCATAGCTGAAACATGCGGCGATGTTAGAGATGATGAGGAAGACACCGTATTGCTTCCATTTCTTGTCAGGCTGTGAGACAATATCACGGAGCAGTGTCTGAACTTGGGCAACGATCATGGTGATCTGTCCACCAGGTTGCTTCTCATAGATCAGAGAGTGCATGTGGACAAAAGTAGCGTCCAAAGTCTGCGAAGGCTCATTCTTCTTCTCGCCTGGCTTCACTGACAGTACAGTGTTGGCCGCCTCGAATACAGCTTTGAGAGAATTTTTGGCGTTATTGAAAGGCTGCACACAGCATAAAGACTTGTTGTAGAAGTAAAACTGTTGTGGCAAGTGAGGTCGTGCCAGTATACCAAGATGATGATAAAGTCGGCCCACGTTGGGCTGGCGGTCGGAGGCCTTAGTGTACCAGTAACGAGCAACATCAGTCCAGACCTCACGGACACTGATGCTGTGGTTTTCGATGGCCATTCTGTATCTCGCAAGATCTCCAAGACATTCGGTCCAGACATCCTCGAACAAGGTGACCGTCTCGTAGAGTAGCGCCATCATCTGATAAGATAAATAGATGAAGGCCTCCATGAACTCCAGAGACTCCGGAAGATGCTGTCGGAGCAATTCTAGATATGCATGTATTGCGTATTTCCACATACGAAAAGGAATTTGCCGTTCAGACGCCAGCGCCCTCAACTCCGGCGGCGCGGAAGGATGTTGAGATGCAAGTAAGAAATCATGATGCTCATATAATAGTGTTCGATGTAGAGCAGTTAAGGCTTGCCACCCTTCAGCCTTGATAGTTTTCGTCTTGTCCGCCATGTGTCCTTGATCGAGGCGTATACATCTTTGCTCGACAATCTCTAGACTGCGATATAAGCCTTTGACCTCGGCAAATAATTGATCTTTGGATATACTGCTGGAGGAGGCCTCGCGCTCTAGGGATGATGGCACTTCATGATGGCTATCAAACTTGACCTCACGCAACGGCGTCTCAGTAGGTGGTGTTGCGGTGGTCTGCGGACGAAACGGCAGCGATTTCGAGCTCGGCGAATCAAACTTGGGATCAGGGAGTGTCCGATTACGAGGCTCTCCTCGTTGGGAATCATCGGCGGTGATCGCATGTTCGCAGGAGGAAGCCATCTGATCCTGCCTTTGGCGGAGTGTCCGTTGGTGTGTCGATTTTGAGGACCGATGGCCATACACCTCGGAACTGGCGGGTCGTTTCTTAGATGGTGCGCTCCTATCAGTCCGATGTGTGAGCGCTGCCAATGCACTCGGTCCACTGGTGAGGTCACTTGATCCTTCCTTCAATAACAGCCTCGATATTTGCATCTGCGCATTTTCCACAGTCGCCGTCTGCGGAGTTTGAGAACGGGCACGCGATTTGGCTGAAGAGTTGGAGCCATTACTAGATGTGACCACCATGACTGACGATAGTATTGAGGCAGAGCTGAAATACACGTCAGCAGGTCGCCACATTTGGAAAGTATAGGTAGTGGCGCAGGCGAAACAGCGTAGAGGCCGGAGAAAGACTCACGACGGTGCTGGTGATGTGATAACGCCACTAGACGCGTCCTGAATGTCAGCTAGAGACGGCGCTTGTTGCTGTTATAATGATGACGATGGTGACGGCCGGTGACTTGCGCAATGCGGTGTCCAGTCGCCCTTGTTCATGAAAGTCCGCCCACACCACGTCCTGGCCTGCTTACACTGTCTTTTGATGAGGCTATCGACGAGCGAATCACCTATTCTATATCGCTCAGGTAAGCCGAAGAGGTCGAGCAGCCAGCGATGATCTTGAAACGGACATGGATCTCCAGAAAGATAAGGTCAGATGACGACTTCTCCAGCCACAGCGTGCGTGTCTCGTCCAGAGTCCGCGAAAAGCCTTTGAGTGGGTTGATCGAATTGTTGCTGAGTATATTCTTTTTTCTCAGCGCCACGTTGAATTCGGATTATTGCTTTGATTTAGCAGTGCGATCTTCTGAATTGGCGTTGGGCTGGCAAGCGCTTGAAAAGTCCTTCTTAGGACCGAGTCTGGTGTGCTGGGACTAATTCCGTCTGACAAACAATGACAGGTCGTTCTTGGTCAGCGAAGCAACATTATGGGGTACGAAGTATTGTACCAGTGCAGACAGAATGGAGGTACTGGCGTTTGGGGCGGATACTCAGTACAATAAGTATTCCCTCGGTCCCCGAAGGATTCAAAAATTAAGGCAAAGAGCACACGCCTCAAAGCCAATTCGCTGCTGATCTGTTGGTCGTGACCGATAGCGACCTGTCTCTGTACGATTAGCATCGCAAGAATGGAAGAGATAGTGGTCGAGTATGGCTGTGGAGCTGAAGCTATCGTTAGTGAAGATTATCTTATATGCAAGCTCGTCAGTGGCACGAGGCTTCCTTTGAGCTGGATCACCATCCGGACCTCAGCGGAGCAGATTATGGTAGCGGCTCGAGTACATCAGCAGCGTGCTTCATTTGCAGTAAACTAAATCGATTTGGGTATGACACCGAAGGTCACGCCTTTTAACTGCAACATCAATAGCACCGCAGATCTCCCAATCGTAGCCCTTAGACCTCAAAATTTGCTGCGATGTCGGATGTAGGAAGCCGCTCAGAAGTCTCGCCATCATCAGCGTCTTTCCAGAGCCGAACTGATGGCCGGAGTTACACGATTCATGACCGTCATCTCCCCTGGCTGGGCGTCTACGGTGCTGCTGCAAAGCTGACCATCGACCCTAACACACCACTTTCACGTCGTGTTAAATTTTTTTTCCAGCATTAATTATAGTCGCTCGACATAGTAAGATAGCTGTAAGCAATGTTTCCAGTCACGGAAGGCTCACGAGGATCGTGGGATGTCATGTCTGTTCCTCTTGGAACAGCTGCAGCGAACCGTGAAGACATGCAACTCGACCGATTGTCGGACTTCTGCGAATAACAATCAGGACCTCTGCATCGGGGGCTCATAAGGGACTGTAGTCAGTAGAACAATATTCACGGTAGGTGGAAATAGTGGCACAACCGTGCGTAGATGCTGCGACGTACAGCGCTAGGCAATCACGCCCAGCCAGTGTGGTGCCATCCGAGCTATGATGGGACTGAGCCGCGGAATGTCGCATGTATACATAGTTAATCAGAAGCCTGTCAAAGTGACTCATGGAGTTTCCATTCCGGAAACGCACGCCTCGTATGAGCCTTGTAGTGGCAAAGTAGGTATTGAAAGTGGTTAGTCCTTGAAGCTGCGACGCTGTAGGGCGGTTCTGATTTGTCAGACCTCAACGAGTCAAGCGGATCGTGGTCGCAAATATCGCAAAAGGTCACAGACCTATTACCGTTGTCAGATGATCGACCGAAGAGGTCTATAGTAGCAATGTAGGATAGTATGAAAAGTGAGACGATTCGACAGAGATAATCAAGCGCCCAAACGTCTCATGACAGACCTTTTTCATGAGCAAGTTATCACTGGCGCTTCGCTGAAGTCAGTAGCTCATAGGTCGAGGCTGTTCTCTGCAATCAAGCCCAGCCGGTCTTCTGTATGCTCCAGCTATGCCATAGTACAGAAGGCCCTTCTGATGATCTTGTTATTCTGAAGCATTCCTGGGAAATTTAGTCCTTGTTCTACAGACTGGTATGACGGTGAAAGTGTCAAGTATAGGGAAGATGACGGAAACTCCTTTTGTTAGGGGGAAGAGCTCCAGGACTGCTGTGCGCGAGTGGTAGCTAGACACGCATGGTGATCGTTTCATGATTGATGGCGTGCGTCCTTAGGATGCATTGAAGATATCTTCGTTGTACCTGGACTTTACCATCAAACGACAGCTGACTCGACTGTGTCGATATAAGCTAACGTTGTCCAGATTATGAGTTCCACTTGTCAAAGATTTGGCGTTCCTCACGCGTGGGCCAAAGACCTGAAAGTGTCGGTATCTTCGTCGACCTAATCATTTTTGTTCGTTACTCGCAGTAGAGAATAGGCATGGCTGGTATGGCTGGCATGGCAGGGCGATCATCGTGATGCAGAGATATTTCTCCTCCAGTCTCATCCTCTATCGTCGGCTTTCCGGCTTTGTTTCGCACGTCATCGGCATCTTAAGTCTTGGAGATTGACTTCCCATCAATAATGTGATCGAGCGCTTCTCTTCCGATCTGCTATTTGGTAGACTGCTTTCCCAGTTCTTCGTCAGGTTCGGGACACAAGCACATCTATCGTTGTCTCATCCTACTAACGAGGTCCATTCAATGTCAGCTGTGCACACTCGACTGTCACGTCTCCAGCCATGATTATCACAATGACTCTGTAATGCTCTCGTGCCGAAGGATCTCGTTTCTTCTATTTCTTTTCTTTTCATATACAAGACCGCACCTGGAGCGTTTTCATGGATCTACTTCTTATAATGGGCACATACGCGGCAGGAATTATCAAGGCTGCCATTCAATGCTGGGAAAATGGTTGAGTCAAAGTGAAAGGTCCGCCATGTGGCGTGCCAGGTTCAGGATGCATCTCGACCCACTTTTTGCGGCAATGACTTGACGGCCAGAGATCTTTGATACCAGAGTCAAGCATCTAGCAGACCTTGTCAGTGATCTACCGTAGAACGAAAAGCTGCAGATACAGCCCTTTGCACTGATGATGTCCCATTTATGCTTTTCCCAATACTCATGGGCCGACTCCAGAGCCTTCATATCCTCGTCTTGCCAGACTCGATGTCTCTCGTACAAGCGTTTGTATCTCATCTGCAATGCTGCTACCTTCAACTTCTGGTCATGTTCAGATGTGAAGCGATTCGCAATGTCCTTCCAAGGCAAGTTCCCCTCATCTTTGAGACGGACGAGTAGCCGATCTTGCTCGCTAAGCTTTGGATCTTTTGCAATCGACTTCAATCTCCGTCGCTTTCTCTCGGCCGTCGTGATCATATCGTCTCCATCGCTGGACCGCTTTGGAGCGTCACCGCCGGGTCGCGGGGCCAGCGGAGGTAATCGGGCCTTTGACGCTGGCGGCCCGTCCTCGGACGGCGTTTGGTGAGCACGGACGCCGTCATTTACGCAGATCTCGTCATCGTCGGCGTCCGTCGCGGGCGTCAAGACTGGAGGTGTGCCGCTCGAAGGCAGGAAGCGTGACAACTCGAGCTGCGTGTACTGGTATTTCCGCCGATCTTCAGGATAGCAGTTGGAGACCGGAGTTGGTGGAGGTCCGTATCGATAAGGGCTTGACTGCGAGCCATAGTAACCGTGGCCAGACCAAGTGTCAGGGGTTGACCATGTGTCACAAGTGCCGGGTATTGACCAAGTGCCAGGTGTTGACCAAGACGGACATGGACTCGGCATTCCATACGACATCGCACGGGGTTCCGCCGAGCTAGTAGGTACACTGAGGTCATTGTTTTGTTGCAAAGTAGCCAGGAGACCACCGTTGTACAAGTATGGCTGTGGTAGCTGTGGGTAGGTGATCAGCAATCTCTACATTTCGTGTCTCGATTTGGCTCACCCTTTCATCACGAAGTCGGAGGTTAGCAGAGAGAGCATGCGGTGCCTGCAGCTCGCATCCAAGTGTCACTGAGTCATCGATTGCATTCGGAGGCTGTTGGACCGTGCTGCCCGTCATGTTTCTTGATAAGACCACGTCGAATGAGTGACGTCGATGCCCGATTTTCGCGGTATGATGTTACTAGCAGTGTCGAATCCGACGGTGACGTCGACAGCGACGGCGACGCTCAGCTTGAAGTGTTCAGTGTTTAGGGTTCAGGGCTCAGGATTCGATGAGGATGTTGTTAGGGTGATAAGGACTGCCAGCTGATATACTAGTCAAATAGAGACAGCGTGAGACAAGGCGCAATGGACAGGATGTTGGCAGAGGCACGAGCATGTGGAAACCTGGGGGCCGCGAGTATTCTTAAGTGGTGGGCGTGATCAGCAGGAGGAATGACAATCGAGAGCACTCAACACAGATCCAGCGTCTGCTGAATGATGTGCTCGTAGTACCATGACGGCGGCAGCAAGGACCAAGCCGAGCGTATCTGCAAGGGCGTTCGGGTGGCACGGTGTGTCCAAAGTCGAGACAAGCAGCGGCGTTCCGAGTCAGTCAGTATACGGTCTTTCCCATGGGGACGATGTCAATGCTTGCCGTGGAAAAGATAGAGTCGGTCTAAAGGTATGTACCGCACGCTAGTCTGTCGTGTCGCGTCAGCAGATTTTGCAATTCATTTCTCTCCGCACTGTCAGTACGGGACTCGATGGTGCAGCCAGTGCCGCCAAGATTATAAGCTGCACATCCCGGCCCCATCGTCACGCACGGACACCACCTTTCCCAGATCCTACGTCAAGCTGAGCCCGCAAGTTGACACCACTGAGGAACCAGGTCTCTCCACTCCACTTATACAGACAAAGAATGTCAAGCCATTCCGTCAGCAGCGTCGGTCATCAAGATGTCGTCTGTGCTTCCTACCCGCGAGTCTCTGTGCTCTCCTCGCCATTGTCTCAGGCTGGATATGGTCTCCCTAGGTTGTGGTCAGTCCTCTTTCGCCATCTTCACAGTCGAGTGAAGACTTCTGGTGCGCTCTACGCGCCGCCGGGGTCCTTAGGATGGACATTCGCAGCCATTTTGGATACAGAAGCTTATGCTTTACTCCGCACGTTGCGACGATAACGTACTTGGTGTAGGTCTTCCAATGACATTGACAAGCTCAGCTGACCTGACATGGGTATGACAGGGACAAAAGTGATATCATCACACGAAGTCTAAGAAAGGAGTTGCGAAAGTGATGGCCACGAGGATGACAGCGCTCGCTTCAGCGCACTCAGACACGCCGTCAAGCATGACCACTCTCACGGGGCCGTATTCGAGGCAGAAGCGGTGAACAGAAGCCGGAGAGCTCGAGGTTAAGGCGATGGGAAAGAAGAGCAGAATGCTCGGTGCAGGGCATCTGGACATGGTGAGCGTATGGAAACCTGGTAGTTAAGTAACAAGAGAAGCAGATATAGGTTAAGTCAGATAGGTAGGAGAGAGTCCGCAGGGCGCACCGGGCTAGATACGAGAGCAACTTGCGTCAGTATGTGGAGAACAAGCAATGTGTGTTCTACTTAAATGATCGATGACTTCCGATCGCGCCACCCGCACCATGGTCGCGTCCTTCTGCTTCTCCCAACGAACAGGTGCCTGCAGGAGATATGAGGTAATACGAGCTCGATTGTAACGGGACGGAGTGATAGGAAGATGGATTGCACCCAGCAGCTCCTCATCCGAGCCCATTCCAAGATTTGAGTCCCAAGACCGTGAGGCAGTAACCCCATTCCGCCACAGAGTGCGTTCCGGTATGTCGTGGTGGACGCTACATGGGATGCGTCTGCTGTTCTTAAAATAAACTCCAGGAGCATGCCTTATCTCGTTGCCTTCGTTGTTGTCGTTTCTGTGTAGGTCTCGAGGTAGACTCGCGTCATGACGTCTTCCATGGTCTCGGTGAATACCCTCGACATAGCGCTTTCTTGTGCTCTCATTTCGATATATTCAACAAGATCGATGGGTTCCGAAGGAAACTCTGGCCATGATGTGGCATATATCTGCAGGACGGAGAATCTATCGCTCAGCGATGTACCATCCTTCCAGTCACACCTTGCATCCAAATCGACGGCCTCCACCTTGCCACAGTCCGTCCAGTCCGCGATCTTCAAGCGACTCATACTTGCTGCGGTCCGATAGCGCTCAAGCACAAGTTGATCGGGCGTGTCTCCGCTACGTTCTATACCACCGCGTGAGTTCTGTAAGATGACGAAAACCTCTTCATCGTCAAGCAAAGCACGATAGAACCGATTCAAGCGGTGACTTGGCATTTTCGCATGTGATTCTGGCACCAGAAGAGTGAGATGGCCGCGAACTTGGTACTGAAAAAAGCCTCTCTTCCGGTCGGCGTCCGGCCGCAGCGTCCGTGAAGCTTCGAACTGGATGGGAATCAGTCCCCAGTCGAGCAAATCTCGCACCTTATCAGCGGAGACACCATCTGCATCAGTCAGGAGGCCGAAGTGAGACGGCGTTGTAGCCATCAATTCGCCACGCATGTATATATTCGTGTACGCAAGTGCCTCTTCCCAAGAGCGCACGCTCTGCCATCTTTCCAGATCGAGTGTATGCTGCAGCGAAGTATTGCCATCACGCTTCCAAGTACGAGGATCGCTTTCGTGCAACATGATGCTAGGGGGAACGCCGAGAAGCGGGAACAAGTGTAGAGGACACAGCCGACCTACATGATTTTATGCTTTTCCGCCGGACGTCCGAATCAGCTCATTTCTGTGTCAAAACTGTATGAAGTCATCCGTTTGTTTGTGAACTACGTAAGTGGCCAAGGTGGCTTATATGAGTCCTAGCTCACGGCAGAACGCCAACTACCGCTGATGTCGGCGTAGATCCAAATTCTAATTTTGTGACAAATGCTCCGTGATCGTTGACGACATGTTAATGACGGCTTCGCACACAGGACAGAAGTTATGCAAACCCGACGTGGGTGTTGCGAGGTCGCGGTTAGCTCAGTCACTCACAGCCCGAGAGCTGTTCCCACCGTGCAAATCTGGGGAGTATTTTCCCCCGGTAAAAACGACACGATCAGTAGCTATGAGCAGATGTATCCCCGGTTTGCCCTCCATGATAGCGAGAGCATTGTTCGGACATGTCTAGATGGGATTTAGGTCCCGGCTCAGAATCTACACAACGCCTGCGCTATCACATGGCTCCCGATGTCGGGCCCTTTTTCGAGAGCCGGTCACGATCATTTATCTCACAGACGAGCTGTGCCCGCGATCAGTCTCCCATAAGGACCGACTCAACGAGCTGGAGGCTGCGCTCCGACAGAGTCCGGTCCACAGCGTTGGAGTGAAGACCAATATGGTGGCATCGATTGGCAGGGAGCACTGGAGATATATCGTGAAAGTTTCCTGCGATTCGTGGCCGACGAAGACGCGCAGAATCTTCGATTCGTGTTCATAGGTCTCTGTCAGGACGCAAAGCCCTGTCTTTCGGATTTCTTACCAGGCCATCACCACTACGAAGCCGTTGCCAGGGTCTCGCCAGTTGTGAATCCGTGGCGGGATTTTGACCTGCAAGATCTTCCTTCAATACCTCCTCCGTCTTCCGATGCGACGCGTGCCTCTGTGTCGCAATCCAATGGCAAGACTATCGAATATGATCACTGGTAAGATACACGATCAGGCTGTGGATGCTTACTTGAGCTGTGGAGTGCCATCGAGGGCAAGCTCGTCTCTGCAAACATGTCAGCGTGAAGCCATTGATCAAAGGTGGAAGCACGACTTGATCAGTCTGTATGCCACCTCTTTCGGTATGTCACTTTCGGGCATTTCATGTTTCGGGAGATCATTGCTGGCGAATCGGCTGCCGTAGACACTGACGCTGGCTTCATTCTCCGCCTCAGTGCCAGGTGGACCCAATTGCAGATTTTTAAGATCGCCGAGGATGTCCTGGAGCGAAGGCTCCGGGTTGGGCTGCGAGAGATTTATCATGATTGCTTATCGATGCGGTAGTATTAGCCGTTGCTGAGGATCAAAGGTAATTGTCGTTAGGAGAAGAAGTCAATTGGATGACGTAGCAATAAGAACTCCGGATCTTGAGGGCCGAAGCACAACCCGGGACGCAACAAACCGGTCTTTCAAGGTTTCTTGGGCTGCCGTGCAGAAGCAGGATCAGAGCTGCAGATGGCGGAACACTGGAAATGCGATGGGACCCCTGCGTAATGTAATGCGAGGAGCTTTGAGCTTACGACTGCAGCAACACGTGAGTGGAGGTCTGAAGGATGATCGAGTCCTCAATGGCCGAAGCATCTGGGGATGGCTTGGCCTGTCGATCTTCCGGTTCTTCAAAAGCTTGGGCTTTTGATCCGCCCTGTCCAATCAGACTCGAAACAGGAACCAAATCGATGATCATTGTGGGAAAAGACTGGTTTCGAATCGTTGATTTCAAGAGCTAGATAGCATGCGGCTCATGGTATCGGGAGACGGCGACACAGGGAGCAGGACCTTTGTGCTGGGTAACGGCCTCGCCGCCTGCAGACGCAGAGCTTGAGCTTGGACTCGAGCTGACTACAAGGCTGTTGGGTGATGATGGCATGGCGTCTGCACATGCGAAGCATATAATGTCAATCAAGCGCCAGCGGAATGCCCAGCCCACCGGAACACCAAAATAACCCTGGCAAGATTATAGGTAGAAGGAATGCAGACCAGTACATGCTTAGATTTGCAGACGTCGCCTGTGGATATCCCTGGGTGAGAAGTCGTCTTCCCTGTATCACTTCGATCGCCAGAATCATGATGTCTTTTCATTGTGCGGAAGAACTGCATTTTCCGATAGTGTTTTAGGATCACGCGCGAAACCAACGTTGGGTCTAAGGTTTGAGCGCCCCTCAGAAGTTTTCAGGCTCTTCCTCAATGTCCGCGTTAACGGTTGCGGAGAGTCTGAGAACCTCAGGAAGGCAGGTCTTCGCTTTGCACAAGCTTCGATAAAGTACAGCCGACCGCGGTGAGTTGCGTATCAGTACGTCGCTAGGATCTTAATGGTGTGATGCAAATCTTCATTCCTTGAGTGGGTTAAGGACAAACGAGGGCGAGATCAAGAGTCACGAAGTGGTCTTGGCACGATAGAAGGCTTGGTCAGTCCGTGCACAGGATCGCTCCGTGCACGCTTCAATAGTGGTGTAGTGATTAACTCTATCGACCAATAGCTCCATCAATTTGAATTCAATCAAGATGTGACTCTGTATACTAGCTCTATAGAGTAGTCCCTACTGATTATCGTAGTTCCATCAAGTTCTGTGCTTTGGTGGTCGAATAATCCTCCCTGACCTGGACTTTGGCTGGATAGGCACCTCTTCAGCTTGAAGAGGTGCCTCTACACGACTAGACTTAGTAGATGCTTGCTGTTTACTTGAGGACTCTCTTAGTCTCTTGTTCTGAGCCTTGAGCTCTAGTTCAGCCTGTTTTTGAGCCTTTCTGGCTGCTCTCTCTGTCTCCCTTTGAGCCTTCTTCAAAGCCTCAGCTGCCTTGCGAGCAGCTTGAGCAATAGCTCTGCCTTCGCACCTCTGCTGAGCCTCCTGCTCCTTTCTGACCTTCTCAAGAGCTCTCTCTTGAGCTCTATCCTCTCTGCCCTGTATCTCCTGCTCCTTCTCCTGCTCTCTTCTATCTTGAAGCTCAAGGGCTGCTCTTCCCTTACTAGGGCTAAACAGAATCGCCCCAGAGCCTTCATTAGCTCTGAACTGCTCCATAAGCTTCTTACTACGCCTCCTTCTTTTCTTCTCATGCCTTAGAGCCTCCATTGCCTGCTGCTTACCAAGCCTTTCAAGGGTGGCCTCTGCTCTGCTCTTCTGGAGGTCATCACTGAGCCTCTTGATGACTTTCTTGGTCTTCCTATCCACAGTCTTATTAATGATGGCTCTTAGCTTTCTTATACCAGAAGGAGAGTCCCAACATGCAGAAGGACTGCTTGATCCTCCTCTACTTAGCCCTCGTGGTGTTGATTCCCTCTGGTGTCTTGGCCAGAGCTTGTCAAGCACCAAGGGTGGATCAAAGGGGAAGAGGCCAGTCTTACTCCAGCTAGAAGCGATGTTCTTGTCTGTGAAGGCTTTGTGCCAAGTTGGATAGAAGCACTTGAAGAAATCCCTCTTAGTCATCCTAGTCTGACCTTCTGAGAGCCTAGTCTGCTGTTTAAGAAGCTGGCTGTAATAGGTAGCCAGAGGAGCAAAGCAACCAACATCCAGAGGCTGTAGTCTATGTGTAGAGTGAGGAGGATACACAGCTACAAGGATCTTGTGCTGTTGAGCCCAATACAGGAACTTCAGAGTCACATGAGATCCATGACCATCGACAAATAAGAGCCTCCAATCTCTCCTTTGCTTTGTCCTTAGTGTGCTTCTCAAACAAGGCTTCTAGTCACTTGAAGCCTATCTCATCAGAGGTCCAGCCTGATGGTGAAGAGTTGAAGCAAGCTTGGTGTTCATTGCTGTTGAAGTCCTGGATCCATGAGTCTTGTATAGAGCCAGAGGTACTATCATAGATCAAGAGGGGTGGCAAAGCTGTTCCATCTGCACAGATTGTAGCTACAATCGTGATCAACTCTCTTGATCCATCTTGACCAGCTCCTAGAAGCTTCTCAGATGCTATAAGGTCCTTTGGAAACACTCGTTTGGCCTTTGTGACTCTACCAAGAAGAAAGCCCTTCTCATCCATATTGTAGGTGTTTTCTGGTAGGATCTGGTACTCATTCATTTTGCTTCTGATGATAGAGAAGTACTGCTCAAAGGAAGCCACAGAGTCAGCTTGGTGTCTCTCCAGATCAAGGGTGTTGAGGTATCTTGTATCTAGTTCATCTCTATGCCTGTTGATGAACCTTGAACACCACTTCTTTCCAGGAGCTCTTCCACCAAGCTGAGAGGCTATATCAGCCATAATTGCTGATTCAGGTGGAAGGCATCTATCACAGAGCAGTCTGATATGCTGTATAAGCTGTAGCTCTTCTTGCTTATGGAGAAAGCTCTTGTCTTCAACAGCTTGAGCAATTCCTCCAGTGACACCTTTCCAGCGCCGGCTCAGGGTTGAGCGAGACAAATTGTCCTCCCAAGCTACTGCAGCTACACAAGGGGACTCAGAACTATTCAATTTAGCAATTGCTGCATCTATAGCTCCAATAATGCTGGAGTTATCGATGTTCATATTTGCTACTACTACAACGCGTAATGCGTGCACGGAGTGACCAAGCCTTCTAGAAGTCTGCTCTACTCCGCGTATAGACCAAGTGGGTGCACGCCTTGAACTTGTGAGCAAGGCATGTTAGATTAGCCATGGTCCAACTAGTACTGCAATTACCGGGAATAGAGACTGCTGCATTGGACTCTACGGAGACGCCTGTATAGATATAATTGCTAAAATTCACGGCGCTTATCGCTCAACGTCTAGCAGGAGACGGAAGGATATTACTGCTACAAGAGGTCAAGCAGCGAAAACAAGCAACATCTTACTTAGTAGCCAGGACATAAGCCTTCACTTATTTCGAAGGCTCTGTAAGCTATATCTGTCACCTATACCAGCGGTCGTAGCTGGGGTTGCTTAAATTGGAGGTAGATGTTCAAGGTTTGTCCACAGGCTCACGGATGAACTTGAATCTGGATATCTCAATAGTCTCGATCTAGAAAGAGATCAAATCGACCCTCTATGCCTTATTTCGGCAACAATTCTTCATCGTTGGCGAGAAAATGGATGAGTATCAGATTTCAGCCAAGGATACCTGCAACGTGGATGAGAAGAGCTTTCTCCTTAGAAGGCTCACTATATCCAAGGTAGTGCTTTTAAATGACCTCAAAGCATCCGAGAAGCTTCCCAGAGCTGTTCAGGATGGATGAAGAGTCTTGATCACTATCTGTGCTGATGGGACAGTTTTAGCCCGTATCTTGATCTATGACGGCCTCTTGGGCCCCTTCAAGACTCGTAGATTCAGGATTCAGAAGCGAGCTGAAGCAGAGCTCTGGGTTCGAGAGAAGAGGCTAAAAGGCAGACTAGATAGGCAACAGGGACCTCCATAGTCTCAAGCTTTCCAGAAACCTCCAATCGCTGAGGAAACACCCATTTCGCTAAGGTCAAGGTCACCAAGAACTATTCGTGCTTCAAAGTGCCTATCACGATAAGACTTCTACGATCGTTTCTGAATCCCACACAATCGACTAACTGGATTGAAGCTCAGTAGTAACTTGATCGGATGCGCGACTGGTCGATAAAGTCAAAGGAGCATCGTACCCAAGGCGTGCATTGATTGGGTCGGTGCAAAGAGTGGGTCCCGGGATTACCGTAGCTAGGGAGGCTCATAATCTTGGCGCCTTGTTATACAGTAATCCTGTACGGCAACATTCGTCGTCCTCAGCTTCAACTCACCATTCTACACTGATCGGCGACCCGCCTGAGTGTTCGGGCTGATTGATAGCGAATCGCGATGACCACGGACACCGTGCTGGACTTTGTGGCGAAGGCAGCAACAGCTCTGCGAGACGATGACAGGATCGCTCGATGTGTCTCACTACCTTTGAGAGGTGGACAGTGCGATATCTATAATGTCGCCTTTGGCCCAGATGAGAGCTGGTCTATTCGCGTGCCGAGACCAAGCGCTGATACAGTGGGTGGCCGCCGAGATGGGCAGCGGGTCCAGGGACTGTCCGTGCCTGTCATACAAAGGGGCGAATCGGAGTCATGAAGTTCATGCCCACTGCCCATCTCGGCGGCCGGGCACTGTACGACCCCGGACAGACTTGTAGATCTTGTGAAGGGTGAGATTTAGTTTGCCCAAAAAATCGCAGACATTGGATTCGCAAAAGCTCCTGTCTACAAAGGGTCAAATCTGAGCTTGGACAATCCTCTACACAGCCCCTTCATTGTATTCTCTTGGATACCTGGTCGCCCGGCAGAGTGGTCGACGTCAGTCCCTACCCGCGAATACTGAATTCGATTCCTGTCACAGCTTGCAGAGATTCAAGCATCGTTGATCGATCGGAGTCTAGAAGCAAGTAAGTCGAGAATGTAGCACACTGTGCTCTATTTTTAACTCCGCCAGGTGAAGGCGCAGCCAATTTCCTCATACGTAGGATTGAAGTTAAAATTGAACGAATATGTCAAGGCATTCTTCGAGACATTGCTCTTCGAGACTGTCTTGAGCAG
The DNA here is from genome assembly GCA_007556565.1 of Elsinoe fawcettii. Classification (NCBI taxonomy): domain Eukaryota; kingdom Fungi; phylum Ascomycota; class Dothideomycetes; order Myriangiales; family Elsinoaceae; genus Elsinoe; species Elsinoe fawcettii. The sequence continues at coordinate 110,087 of SWCR01000019.1, read as the reverse complement.
TACAAGATACTTTGTGGTTGGGGAGACTATTTCGCGATGCAACACGGCGATCTAGCACCACAGAACATCATTGTCGATGGAGAGTACAACATAACCGGGTGTCGTTTCCTTTTGACTATGTGCTTAATACCCTCCGACATGTCATTATAGCATCTTTGATTGGAGGTTCGCTGCGATGATGCCACTCCGTATAGCAGCAGGTTTGCCACGACTTCTCCGCCTTCCCACTCTGACTGAGGATTCGACGAATGAAGTGGTCAGGAAGGACCGTAAATTTTTCATCGCAGCCCTTCAAGTCCGAAAGTCAATTGGATCTCAATGGATGACTAGGGTCTTACAGGAGGACGATGTTGATTTTAAGTGTACTTTTGTGGAGACTTTGTTCAGTGAAGGAGCTCATGCCGAGCTCGCTAAGAACCGATGGCGCTTAGACATGTGTCTGGATAGATAGCGGTCCAGTACCATAGCATATGTGCTAGTGCGAAAAACATGCTAACCTATCGTGACAAGCATGGCTTTGTGGTTCTTACGTTGCACATGCTAGCCAAATTTGCTAACGTGACTCCCCCGTTTCGTTTCGTTTCGTTCCTTCAATCTAGCTATGCACAAACGTATGGTCTGTATGAGCTGTCCCTAACTGCATCCTGGCATTTATACTCTCATTGGCTACCATACCTCATATGTCTCCCAAGTCTGGTTTTTTGCAAGTGTGACAGGGATAGCCACTTGGTGAGAGTACTGTTGACTTATGTATGAGGTGTGCTTTGCACCTGAGAGGAGAACCTCCTGGTGCTCTTCAGAAATGCGATCGTTGCCCGAACCATATCTAGGTTTGGCCGCCACTTGTTTCCGTCAACAGGCTTGCCCGTCCTAGGATCCCTCCTTCGACTCTTCCCGCCCAGCAGATAAGAAGCATCTCCCCACCGGTCACCAGCTACTTCCTTCAATTGCCGTCTCTCGACTGCCCACATCGGGCACTGCAGGAGTACATGCTTGACAGACTCTGCACCGCCTTCGCAAGCGCACGCAGCGCTGGTGATCTTCTTCAAACGTGCCAAGTACTCGTTCAGATGTGCGTGTCCCGTCCTTGCCTGCGCCAGTACACCGGCATCCTCGTGTGACAACGTGCCGTACAGGCGCAAGGTGTGTTTTCCAGGTAGAGCGCAGTCTATGTTGTAAGTGTACTTCCCCCACTTGCTCTGCACGGGTGGTGCGTCCGCCTACACCTCCTTGCGGAGTAACTTGGAGACCTCTGCGTACTCCCTGATCCGGCGCTCCGGCTCAAACAATGCCTTCGTCTCCGGTGCCGTCATCTTTTGTGCCGCGACATGTGCCCGTTCGTTTCCGACAATGGCGCTGTGTCCCGGACTACAGATGACTTGACCTCACATCCTGTCTCCCTATTGAGCTGAATCTCGCGTAATGTGGTCGATAAGAGCGCGTCTGATGTGCGCGATCGTCCGCCGCTTTCGATGTCGTTGACCGCATCCTGGCTGTCCGTCATAATCCACCCTCTGACCCTTTCCCTCCGAAGTAACTGCAATGCCGCCTTGATTGCGTGCATCTCGGCTCCTTTGACCGTGCATGTCTTTTGTCGTCCGATGGTCTCTTGCAACACTACTCTAGGTGCTGCCGCCGCGCTATGCAGCTGCCACTTGACTACCGCAATCCCAACCCATCCATTGCGCACTGATGCATCGGTATAACACACAAGCTGCTTTTCACTCGATCTCGTTATGCAGTCGTGTGCGTACCGTGCTTCTGTCGCCTCATAGACGAAGCCTATTCCTCCATGGTCTTGCCACGGAGCTACGGCGTGCGGGGCTTTGCTGATGATGCTCAGACCCTTCATTCCTTGGATCACGCTATGATGCCTCGACCATATCTCGAACAGCGGGCTTTTGTGTCGGTCGGAACGTTTATGCATCCCTTTCATGATCTTGGACAACGGATGGTCTCGCGGGAGTGCTCGCACGTCCAGGGTATGCTTGGCGGTCTTCCTTGCTAGCCGCGTCTCCACCGGCTCCAAGCCAGCTTCGTCTTGTAGGACAGACAAGGAGACGGTCCGAAAGGTACCGATCACAGCCTGTGCTCCCATCCTTTGCACTCGATTCAGCCGAGCTAGGTGTTCCTGCACCCCTCGTCTTCCTCTCGCGTACCATGTTGACGCCGCGTAGTCTGTCGTCGTGTTGATTACTGTGTGATATAATTGGCGCACTTGCTTAGGTCTGACACCGCGAAGACGACTTATCGCCAAGCACTTCTTCGTCGCCCTCTCCACAATCTTCTCGATGTGGGCTGTCATCTTGAGCTTGCTGTCGAGTACTACTCCGAGGACTTTCAACTTGTCTTGGGGCTCGAGCTCCACCCCAAAGAAATGCAGCCGTCGTGCACGGTCCGGCTCGATAGGCTTGTAGGCGAAATGGATGAACCCTGTTTTGCTTGCCTCGAACGTTGCTCCACTTTCCCTCGACCATCGAGCTGCCGGCCAGATGACTTGCGTGCGTAACTTCCTTGTCGTCTCCATGCAGTCGGAGCCTGTCCGCCACGCAGTGAAATCGTCAATGAAGCCAAGAGATCCCCCTTCTGGTCCCATATAGCCTTGCACCAGATTGGCGTTGTAAAAGACGTACAAAATCGGTGACAAGGGCGACCCTTGCGGTATGCCTGCATGGGCGATGGGTGTTTCTGCAGAAGTGTAATTTCCAACCACAACACTCCCTGTGCGATCCTCGCAGAAGCTACGAATCCATTTCACCATTCTCTGAGGCACGTTCCGTTCACTCAATCGTTCTTCCAGGACTGCGGGATGCACTCCGTTGAAAGCGCCTTGAACGTCGAACGTGACCAACGACAGCACACGATTGCATCGCCATGCCTCTAGAATCCTCTCTACCAGATCCAGCGCCTGTTCGCTCGAGCGTTGCCTTCTTGCGCCGAAGTGATTGGTCGGCAACAACGAGTATCTCTCGGCTAGGTATGAGAGTCTCGTCGCAACAATCGACTCGAGAACTTTGCTGATGGTCGGCAACAGCGAGATCGGCCGGTACGCCTTGGCCAGCGTATAGTCTGACTTTCCGGGCTTCTTGAGTGCGACGATCTTTGCCGACCGCCAGGACTTCGGCACACACACCAGGTCTAGCGATGCTTGATACAGCCACAAGAGCCTTGGGCTGACATGTTTGAAAAGATGGCGCCACATCTCAAATGTGATCTCGTCTGAGCCGGGTGCTTTCCTCGGGTTGTACCTGAATATGGCCCGCTCCATCTCGCCAATCGTGATCGGGGGCCTCGAGGTCCTTTGATGACCTTCTTCCGTCTCCCGGCTGTAGCTGCCTCCGGTGCTGATGGTGTCGGGAAGAAGTTCTCCATGAGCAATGCTGCCTTGGCCTCATCCGTTTTCGCCTGATTGTCGCCCTGAACAAGTGTAGGAATGCTCGAGGCTTGGCCGACAATGCGTGTATATTTGTTAGCTTTCCAGAGATTGCTGGGGTCAGCCACAAATGCCTTCCAATGCTGCCGTTTCTGCATCTCCATCTGCTTGAAATACTCGCGTCGCGCATCCTTGAAGGTCCGTCGAGCTTCTGAGATATCCTCACCCCTCCTTCTCAATGTTGTCACTCGATTGCGCGCCGAAGTGAGTGCGTCCCTCAGGCAAGATAGCTCCTCTGTCCACCATCGCTTGGCGTATGGCGAGGGCTTTGCCCTTGGCACATTCGCTGTCACCACATCACTGATCACCTTCATGAATTCCTCTGCGGCCGCGTCCAAACTGGACGCATCAAGCAGTTGTAGCATAGGCACGCCTGATAGTCTTTGAGCCACTTCATTCCCAATCCTCGACCAATCCGCCTTTTCCGGAAGCATACGTGTGGCCCTCGACGGCTGTCCTGTCACTTGCATTTCGAAGTCTACCACTATCGGTCGGTGATCGGAGCCGTGGTCATGTTCATGGATGCCACATCGATATAGCTGCGCCGCTATTCCAGGGCTTGCCATGATCACATCGATGGTAGAACTCAGCCCTCGTTCAGGCTGATCCCACGTGATCGTGCCTGTCGGTAGCATCGACTGCAGGCCGTATTCCAAGGCGAAGTCGACCAGCGGCGCGCCTTCATGTCTCCTGTACCTGGGAACGCCGTTTTCTCCTCCCCACAGGTAGTCGCGACGATTGAAATCGGAGCAGAATACCACCTCTAGATGACCGTCACATTTCTGTTGGGTATCGTCTATGGTTTGACGAATCAGAGCTAGTTTGTGGTACAGGTCTCCGTCTTGGTCTGTCAATCGCATTCTATCGTTCGGGTCATATCCCGCAACGATGAGTATGGTCGCCATGGGTGTCTCGATTGTTGCCGCGATCAAGTCATGCGATTCGATTGGCACTTGAATTGCCTGCACTCTCGCATTGACCCACAGCATCGCTCTATATGCAAATTATATCGGCGTGTGCTGTCGGTGTGTCGTCGGTGTCAGAGCCCGCCATCGTTCATGGTAGCCGCATCGTACCTCACCGGAGCTTCGATCGGAGTAGATGTATGGCTCCACGACGGCCAATGCCGTGTATTCTGAGAGTGTTCCATCGTTCAGCATACCCCACTGTACTCGTCTCTGCTTGCCTACGTTATAGTGAAGGATCTTGAAGTGTTCTAGCATTGAACGGATGTCTGATTCTCCATGTCGGTGTCTCGCCCGGCAGCCGTGTGCGGTGGGGTGGGCGACTGTCTTGCTTGTGAAGCCAAGTATGGCTTGTGGTACGGATGTCGCACGCACTGCCAGTCTGAGCTCCTATGTGAGCGTGAGCACACTTGGGAGCCTCCTGGCCCTGGCAGTCCCACGTTTGGTGCGGTCCTACGCACTTTCCACATCTCGTTGGCCTCCGACACACTCCTTGGAGATGCCCATACCTGTTGCAGTTGAAGCACAGTCTGTCTGTCGTGTCCGGCTCATATCGGGAACAGTATGCGCCGCATGACCTGCCGCCAAAGTAGGCTTCGCCCGCTTCCAGCAGGTGAGCCGCGGTAAGCTTGCTCTTCAGCCATATGACGAGCGAGCCTGTCTTCTTCCACGGGTCGGCCTTACTCAGCCAGCGTGCTTTCATAGCTGTAAAATCCATGTCGCTGCTGCCATTGTCGAGCGAGAACTCTGTACACACCTTCTTCCAGAGCGTCCTGCCCCCCTCTACCTCGGCGTCGATCACTGCACTTTTCGCAACCATATCACACTTGATCGGATACCACGTCTCGCTCTTGACGCTCGCTTCTGGCATGGCAACTTTCAGCCATCCTGTTTCCTCCCTGGCCTTCTCGGCTTCTCCTTCCGTGCCGAAGACGACATTAACGTTCTCCCCTGGCAATTGGCGAAGGTAGCTGATTTTCGCTCCTTGAAGCAGATCACTGCCACCGACGCCACGCTGAAGAGCAGCCTTCATCTGCGCAAGATCTGCCTTTTCTCCTTTGTACCGAGACGTGTTGATCGTCATTGCTCTCTTATCATCCTCGACGCGCATCCTCTGTGGTCTCTTTGCGTCATTCGTAGGCGGGGCCCAACCTGTTTCCATTGTCTCCGCCTGTCGCGTAGATGTGCCTGATGCTGCCGCTGCCGCGTATGTCGCCTTCCTTCTGCTTGTGCTGTCCTGCTGAATGAGCTTCTTCATTCCCTCCATCTCCAGTCGGAGTCTTTCCATCTCTTGCCTCTGCTTCTCCATCTCCTGCCTCTGCTTCTCCATCTCTTTCGCCGATGCCTCTTCTCGTTGTTCATTCCGGTCGATCAGCTGAACCATAAGGTTCTTCAGGTGCTGGACCTGCTCCGTCAGGGTTGTCCTCGCAGTCCCGCCGCCAGGCTGCTCGTCTGCCTTTCTCTTCTTTCCAGTCTCGACTGGTTAGGGCTGAAACACCGTTTTGCGTCCATCGTTCTTGGAGGCACCACTTGTGCTGGCCACTTTCCTGGCGACTTCCCCGCAATCAATCGACGCGACGGTCGGCGCGTCTAGGGAGGAGAACCAGTCTCGACGTCGTTCAGAACATTAGGTCCAACATCACGATCAATCCCACCAACTTCAATGCAATCAGAAGAATTTTCAAAATGTTGTTCATTGTAAAAGACCACACGTCTGTCCCTGCGTTGAGAGACGCACTGTGTAGGGAGACACTTTTGCGTCTTTCAAACATTGCTTTGAGCAAGAGCCCTGGAAGAAGCATGAGGATTGAGCTATTGCTCAAGCTATTCGTCGGGCAACCCAAGCTTTATAAAAGGCTTCGAGTGAGACAGAGAGAGCGGCTAAGAAAGCTCAAAAGTAAAGCTGAATCAAAGAACAGTTCAAGCAGACAGCAGATGCCGATAGAGTCCTAATCGTCACAGAGGAGGCTCAGCAAGCCGCAACTTAGAGGTAACTTCCAGTTCAGTCAAGGTCAAGATCAGGGAGGATCCTTCGTGTACCTAAGCACCCACCTACATGAAACCACACAGAGTGTTCGAAACTACACTATAGGGTCATCACGTCAGTGTGCAGCTTGATCCGAGTAAAATTGGTAGTATCGTTCATGAATGGAATTATAAGCTACTGATTTCAAACAGCGTGCATGAGGTGATCCTGTGCACGAACGAAACGGGATTTCTACTCCGGACCGCGACCGGAGGATCTTGGTAGACCTAGGTCGGTTATCAGACGGATATGCGGCAGTCACTACCAGTACTACTCCTCAATGTATTCAAAAATTAGTGAGAAAAAGTCGAAGGTGCACCATGTGGCGTGCCCGGTTCAGGATGCTTCTTGGCCCACTTTTTCAGGCATTGACTTGACGGCCAGGGATCTTCGATACCATAGTCAAGCATCTAGTAGACCTTGTCAGTGATCCACCGTAGAACAAAACGTGGCAGATGCAGACCTTTGCACTGATGATGTCCCACTTATGCTTTTCCCAATACTCATGGGCCTGCTCCAAAGCCTCTATGTCTTCGTCTTGCCAGACCCGACATCTCTCGTGCAAGCGTTTGCATCGCATCTGCAATGCGGCTGCACTCAGCTTCTGGCCGTCTTCAGACGTGAAGTGATCGGTAATGTCCTTCCAAGGCAAGTTCTCCTCAAACCTGAGCCGGACGAGTAGACGATCTTGCTCGCTAAGCTTTGGATCTTCCGCCATCGACATCAATCTCCGTCGCTTTCTCTCGGCCGCCGAAGTCTTATCGTCCTCATCTATGGAGCGTTTTGGAGCATCACCTCCAGGTCGTGGAGCCAGCGGAGGGTATCGGGCCTTTGGCGCTGGCGGCTCATACTCGAATGACCTTTGATGAGCACAGAGGCCATCATCTGTACAGATCTCGTCATCATCAGCACCCGTCTTGGGCGTCAAGGCTGAAGGAGTGCCGTTCGAAGGTAGGAAATGTGACTGCTCGGGCTGTGAGTAGTGGTATCTCAACAGAACATCGGGATAGCCGCTGAAGGCCAGAGCCGGTGAAGGTTCACATTGATAGGGGCTTGACTGCGAGCTATAGTAACTTTGGGCGGACCAAGTGCCAGGCGTTGACCAAGATGAATAAGATGAATAAGGACTCGGGTTTCCAAACGACATCGGACTGGGCACTGCCGAGCTAGTAGGTACACTGAGGTCGTTGTTCTGTTGTAAAGAAACCAGAAGACCACCGCTGTTCAATTGTGGCTGTAGCTGCTGTGGCTGCTGTGGATAAGTGATCAGCAATCTCAGATCTTGTGTCTCGGTCTGGCTTACTAGTTCATCCTGGGGTCGAGGCAGATCAGAAAGAGCATGCGGTGCCTGCAGCTCGCATTCGAATGGCACTAGGTTCTCGATTGCATCGAGATGCTGCTGTTGAAGTGTGCTGAATGTCATGCTTCTTGATAAAACTACGCCGAATGTGTAACGTGGATGCTCGACTTTTGTAGTGGCATGCTGCCAGCAGTGTCAAATCCGATTGCGATGGCGACGGCGACGGCGGCGGCGGCACTCAGGATTCAGTATCCAGGATAAATGATCCGATAAGATAAGGATATTTTTAGGACGACGAGGAACGCCAGCTGATATACTGGTCAAATAGAGACCACGAGAGACAAGACACAATAGATGGGTTGTTGATAGGGGGACGAGCATGTGCGCAACCTGGGGAGCACGAATACTTTTAAGTGGTGGGCTAGGCTTGGAGGATTGTGCAATCACAGAGTGTGCTCAGCAGCGGGGATGAGTCTGCTGGACGATGTGATCGTAGTACCAGGAACAGGGTGAGATCTAAGCCGAGCGTGTCTGCGCCGGCTTCCGGGTGGCACGGTGACTCCCAAATCGAAACAAGCAGCAGCGGCGTTCCGAGTCAGTCAGTACACGGTCTTTTCGATGCATACAACGTCAATGCTTGCGGCGGAAAGGACAGGATCAGACCAAAGGTAGGTATCGCACGCTAGTTCTGTCGGGTCGCGTCAGCAGATTTTGCTAGTTATCTCTCCGCACTGTCGGGACGGAACCTGACCGTGCAGCCAGTGCCGCCAAGATGATGAGCTGCACATCCCAGTCCCATCATCACGCACGGACAACATCTTCTCCAAATCCTGCGTCAAGCTGAGCCTGCAGATTGATATGTGAATTGACAACATTGGGACATCAGGTCTCTTTGCTCCACGTATACAGACAAAGGATGTCAAGTCATTTCGTCAGCAGCGTGAGTCATCAAGAAGTCGTCCGTGCTTTCTTCCTACGAGTCTTTGTGCTGTCCCTGCCATTATCTCAGGCTGCCTACGGTCTCCCTAGATAGCGGACGATTCTTCTGCGCCGTCTTCTTGGTCGAGTAAGGCTCTTTGGCGTGTGCTACGTGCCGCCGGTGTCCTTGGAACGAACATTCGCAACCATTTTGGGTACAGTAGACTCAAGCTTATGCTTTCCTCCGTACCGCATTGTATCATTCTCGCTCGAGCACATCATTCGCTGCGCTCGGTCTGCACAGGGACGATTGCATATCAACAGAGGTGTGCTGATGATACGCATCATTGTCCTCTTCAGGGCGAAATTGACGATGATACCTTCGAGCGCATTCTTGCTGGAATGCGATCAGATGCGGTCTTTGAGAAGCACTCCGCGAGCCATGCCTCGTAGATCCCTGTGCTTCCCGCGAACACATTGACCGGATCACTGAGCGCTGAGCGGAGCTGGAGTTCGTTACAGAGTTGCAGCTTCTCAAAGGATATTAGGTGAACTTTGCGGAGCAAAGGATATTGGGTGAGCTGTAAGTATCACATGATCGCGCAGCTCTTACCATTGTTGAGTCTAGTCATCGAGTGCGGCCTATCAGTGCAGTTACGGGAAGATAGAGCCCCTCCTTGTCTTCCCGGGAAAATGCCCCTCGAGTCAGAATTGACGCTACTTCGCTCGCTGTGATCACCTCGACAGAACGCTGAGCAAGCTGATACAGCAGATGGAGTAAGTCTTTCGTGTAGGCCGCTGTATTTGTAATGTCATCCTTGGCGGATGCGTTGACAGACCAGGCCGCTGGCTGATGGCGATATGACTCCAGAAGGCGAAGAGCAGAGAGCAGAGAGCAGAGAGCAGAGAGCAGAGAGCAGAGAGCAGAGAGCAGAGAGCAGAGAGCAGAGAGCAGAGAGCAGAAAGCAGAGAGCAGAGAGCAGAGAGCAGAGAGCAGAGAGCAGAGAGCAGAGAGCAGAGAGCAGAGAGCAGAGAGCAGAGAGCAGAGAGCAGAGAGCAGAGAGCAGAGAGCAGAGAGCAGAGTGCAGATCCCGAGGAATGATACGCGAATGTAGTGCGCTGATGATAGAGATGATAGAGGTTCATGAATACACCAAAGCTTGCATGAAAGAATCCGTGCCATGATTGGTAGAGGTCATCAAGCATGACTATGTCGACTAAATTTCGAAGCCAAACTCGACGTCACCACAAAGAAGCATAACGGGACGGGCAAGTGTCGACCTTGATTGATAGCATATCCGAGCCGTATGATCGTACGTCAGATCTCCCAGCGAAGTGCTTGCGATCTCCAAGTCGTTGCGCGTTGAGCACATGACACTGTCAGGTACTGGTGTACCAATGGAGGAAGAAGTTCAGCACTTGTAGCACTTGAACGAGTCTAAAGTACCGGCCAGACTCGAGCAGGATATGTCATTGGCCTATAAATCTCCAAATGGAGTTGTAGATGTGCCTATCTTCCTTGTTATCGACTACTTTTCACCATTCGAAGGACACCCCCGGGACGCATGTCATTCGTTGCGAGTCGGTGTGAACTGTCAATCACAACCAGGACTCATCAGCGGCTTGGCAAATGGAAGAGCGCCAACGGCGCCCCAGATGCACAGCTATTATCAATGGAGCAAGGCGAGACTAGCTCAGCTTCTTCGCATCTACACTAGTGGCAAAGGGGCAAGGTCTTCAAGACATAAGAAGCGAAAGTCGAAAGCCTACTTCTACAACCTGCACGACGGGTATACAGGTTACTGCCTACATCAACCGGAGCATCTGAGCTTGCTCGTCTGACAGAATATCGTCCCACACCTCGTCCCACACAACACCACTAGCGTATCCTATAGTATGATAATGCACAGAGACAGAAGGAGTGTAGAGAGCGTGGCTGGGACGAGTACGAAATCACAAGTGCAAAGTGTGGTATATTTCTCACTGTACATATCGCCTCTCTGACATACAAACACGACAGCTTGAAACATGGTCACATACGACGCGTGAAAGGTCTTCTGGCGACCTCTTGAAAGACAACATAGTTCAGGCCTGGTCCGCGGTCGACTTGTAGGATCAAGGTGGGTAGTAAGTAGTACGGCTCTCAGTTGACCTATGTACAGTACATCTCGCCCTCGTCTTCCACACTCTGTCCGATCCTGTTAAGCCTTCCAACTCTTTCCGTGGCATGACGTGGGTCTCATTGTCGGTCGTCGACTCTCGCCGTCTGCAGACTCGATACCGGACCTTCTCAAAGCCAAATGGTCGCTGATGCAGGCACCCATCACCACGGAGTTGGTGAGCCCTTGTGGCTGTCCTTATGTCCATGATACAGGTAGGCAGACAGCTAGAGGGATCTGGACGCTGTGCCAGGTGCCAATTACCTGAATCTTCGGTATTCTCCCGAGCATAATAGGTGCCTCGTGCACGCCAGAAACGAGCGAATCCTTCTTATTCAGACTTTTCTCGTGTCGTCCTGAACGACTAATGAGTGTGGACGGCAACTATGGCTCTATTTACATGTACCGCCCCTATTACGACGAGTCTTTGTGCTCTCGCGCTTATGTATCCGCCGTATATGGTCTTGCTGGGGAGTAGTCAGTCCGTCTTCACGAGATTCAGAATATAGCTGGCAAATTGGGTATCTACCATGTTGTCGACTCTGCTGAACAGTCGATCGCAGCCAGCCTCTTCACAGGGAATATTAGGATTATGCTTTGCTTCGTGCCGTGCTCTCTCTTGCTTGTTCGGGAAACCTTTGCCATCAGCTCGTGGACAGGACGAGTATCTGCAGAACAAAGCTGTTATATGACGTCTGTGGTGCTGATTCAAGGCAGATCTCGATGGGAAACTGGCCACACGAATACAACCTGGGTATGGGCATCTTAAATCACCCTGACGGTCCTGACGGCTTGGCTTGGTAGGCTCTTCAGCTTTGCGCGACGTAGCACGCGAGGGTACTGATGGATCAGCTCTCTGTGATGCTTTTGGAACGAGTCCAATCTCCTGAAGATCGATATTCGGAGTCCGTGGTGGCGTAGAGGTCACTGGGGAAGGTATGACTTGGTTGCCTTGTCGTACAGACAGCACAGTAGCTTCGTTCGATCTTGGAAAAGTAGTCCCGTCGGCCATGGAAGCTGCCATATCAGAACCGAAGCCTTGATTGTCTCGATCTTGCAAAGGTATGGCTGTCGTAGAGGCAAGTACAGGTGGCCTCGCGCGGATCAAAGGCTGTATGAAGTCGTACATCGCATACGGCTGGCGCATATGCACCAACGACAATGGTGTGGCAAGCGGCTGTGCCATGACAATGTCTGATGTGAGGTCGTCGAATGATGTCTGTCGCTCGTGAGGATGACTTGTGAGCTCAGGATCCCCTGACAAACACTGCAGGTCGTACCAGGGAGGATAGCATACGTTGAAGGCAACAAAATCTGTCATGTTGGCGGTGAGTACGAGCTAAGAATCTGATGTCGCTGGCTGTCGAACAAAGGTCTCGAAGTTACTGCTGTTTCTCGTTGCGACGTTAGAAATATGTTGACGGAAAATGGCACAGTCGATAAATAAGCAGAAACCGTGGCAGATGGGCTGGCAGTCGCCTTTTCAGCTCGACGCAGCGACGTGACGCGACGGAGCGCGCAGATAGACGAGATCTACAGACTAGTCTAGCGCCACAAGTACGTTGGTCCAGAGTGGAGACGTGCTCTCAACGATTGCTATACGTCTCTGGCTATGGCCTGAGCTTGAGTACAAAACAAGAGGAAAGTGGCCTCGCGGTCGGATGGGCTGATGTGCAAGCTCGATGGAGGTCCACAAATGAGCTAGCAATGCGACGCAGGGAGAAGATGGTCACGGCGTGAAGATAATATCTTCGTATTCCAACCATTTCACCATACAGTGAGGATACAAAAGGGAGTGGCATGCTATAGCGGTGGCTGTTTGTCGGTTTCGGCGTAGATGAGTGTTTGCAAATTGTGCGAATTGTGGAAAAAGCCAGAATGAAGCTCGGCGAACGAGGATCGCCATCTGCATTCCCCAACCAGACACTGAAGCGGAAACATGCTAGAGAAGGTGTGTCCCGTCCTTTCCCTAGCTCAGACTGAGTCACTCCCATCCACGGCATGCCATCGCAAAAAGTGACTGTCGCTTCATATACACTGGTGTAGACTGATTACCCAGCAAGATCATGGAGCGCTCGGCGCTGTACTGCGTTCTTGGGGGCTCAGCAACCTCTAGTCTATCTCTGACGCGGAGGTTGCTCAGTCTATGCTTTTGACTGTGTCCACTCCAGCACGCATGGCAAAGCCACTGATCATAGCGTCACCAGCAATATAGTCGGGTCACGGAACTTCTTCAACCACGACTCATGTCAACTTGACTCATCTGATGAACCATACAAGGATGACCAGGCGCAGCTGCGATTGTCAGGCGGGCAGGCAGGCTGGCAGGCAGTTCCACGATGGCATCTTTGCACCCGTCGGGAGTCCGCCGAGTTGTGGTAATGTGAGGCGCTGGAGCTGTGAAGATCAAGAGAAACATGCGTTCTCAGCAGGTCTGTATTATGCATACAATCAGTATTGATAGTTAAACAAGTGTAGAACGTAGCGAGAGGACGTCAGCGCAGCCAGAATGTCTACATAGCTACGTTCATGCGATCATATGCTCGGCCGCCATCCTCCTGTCCTCCGTCTCTTTTCACTTTAGCTTGACGATTTCGCCTCCAACTCATCTCTTACAACACATCAATGACGATGCGAGATGATCGAGACTGACATACCAACATGCTTTTGATCTGCCCAGTTACAGACCGAGCTCTTCTCAGGAGCTTTGACATTCGACGAATCAAGGACGGACGACAATGAGGGAAAACAAGCACGCCCTCGAAACCTCTGACCGTGGCGTACGCTCTTTCACAGCCACGGCATCGCCTACGTCCGTCAGAGCGACTTGCCGATAGTACAAGGCTCTACTTATTCGACGTTCATGGATTACCTGCTGGAGCTCGAAGACGTCCCAACCTGTAATTACCGGTGAAACAATAATGATAGAAGGGAGGCAGCAATGGTAATACCATTGTATAACTTCGGCAGGTCGAGAACTCCCTAGACCCAGGACGAAGACTAACAATACTAGCTTATGCGTCATTCGAGTCGATCAGAATTGTTCTGGCCAACTGAGTCACTACTGCTCTACACACGCCCCTCCGGCTTACAAGGCTGATGCAGCGGCTCGATAGTCCTTCACTGCCCACAGAAGGGGCGATGCAATGTCTGCGCCCCTTCCAACACGGCTTCGAGCAGCTCTTCCTTGCCATTCTTATATTTCTTCGGACCTAATTTTTCACAGCATACACAAACACACAAACACACATACACACACACACAAACGCACACACACACACACACAAGATATCGGACTCCCTGAGAATTGATCATAAGCTTATTCTGCCTCGATCACTGTGATGAGGTCAAACAGTGCACAACGAGACCACGGCAAGGACGTTTCTTCTAACATGTTCATCTTACTCATGTGCTTGCCTCTTCAAGGCTCGAGCACTGGAGCCTCAAGCACAGAATATCACCTAACAGAATGCACTACACATCCTCTCGCCGAGGTCGCTGTTTACCAACCAGCTTCTACGTGGAGGAACATTCGAAGTCCAACGTCAACAACTATCAGAGTCGACGTTTCCAGCACTTCTGGGGTCAGGAACATGCTGGCAGAGCGAAAAGCGGGGTCAAGAGGAGGCAGATCATGGAAGGGTCAAGGTCGGGAAGGTGACAACGGAGTCGGTGCTTTCTCATCTGCAAGCATTTCTGCGAGCATTCGGTCGGCATTTATCATCACCGGCTTTGCTTCACTGATTGCGCTCGGTCTTCACGTACCCATCTGAGGTATGAGCTTAGCGCTTCTGTCAATTGTGTACCTGCTAGGATCTTATCTAACGCATGTGTAGTGATGCTCGGAGCTGGAAGCAAGACAATTGGACTGCGCTTTATCTCATGGAGCTGAACTTTTATGTACGTCAAGAGAGAAAGGGATAGAGACCGGGTGAAGGCTCTCTGCGCGCAGATCCTAATGTGGTCGTAACATGTCAGACAACACATATCTGCAAGCGACGCACGACCCTCTGTATGCAATCATTCCATCCACTTGAGGCTTTCCTTTCCGGCACATGACTTCTGGTTGGGATATCAATGTGAGGATATGAAAGAAGCGTATTTAAAGTACGACTCTCTCGGTGCGGCCGCGATCGTCAAGCTGCGCCATTTCTACAAAACGATCGACAAACCTTGACAGTCATCAGCGTTGCGAGATAGTTTTTGATGTCCGGCTGCCAAAGGTGAAACGCACGCAGTATCGGAACACGGTAGTAGTCTCTCATACTCGAAAAAAGACCAGCATTTATCATCGAAGATAAGTTACTTCTGCAATGTGGCACACATAATCGCGCGTGCCGACTTCGAGAATTGTGGGACAGTAGTTTCCATTGGCTCTGGTGTTGTAGATGCCATCTAAGTTACGAGGGGAACAGAGATACGAGCTCGGATAACTTATATCTTTCAGAGAAGTCTGCAGAAAGATACCGACACATTATGTCATTGTTCATTCATCTCAAGTCAAATACCGAACCTCATCTCGAAGATCGAATTTTATATCAAAGACTGGGCACGACGGTACGCTCTATGACCGGAACGATCAATATCTTGCACCGCGTCACCTGACATGGCTGTTGCTGTACCGTTCTACTTCTCCCAACGAACAGATGCCTGGAGGAGACATGTGTCGGGACTAGCTCATATTCTTCAACACCTCCTCCCTCCTCCGATGCGACGCGTGCCCCTGCATCACAATCCAATTCGCCCTCACGGTAGAAAAACCCGACCCGTGCTGTGATCAACCTCCTCGAACAAGTCGATCCGACAGTAAGACTTTGTGAGATAGCATACATTCCGGATGGACGGGTGGAGCACCTCGGGATTGATTTCACTCATACTACTGCAGCGGGCTATCTTCCACAACAGCTGGAAGCGACATTTGGTGCCACCGAGCTGAGGGAGCTGCGCGGTTTGCATGATGCGGCGACTACTTTTCCAACATCTCATTTGGCTATTTATCGATTGCGTGTGTGAATGCTAGAGTGAGGATTATCGTAAGTCTCTCGGACCGTTGTCGTCGTCGTCGTCTCATGGGCGAAGCGGCATAGAGGGTGGTCGCGAGTGAGATCTTGGAGCTGGTCTGCGATATTTACAGTGCAGAGTTCCGAGACAGTGGTGCCTTCTTGGTGGAAGATGACACCAGTAGATCCTTGAATTCTTCAGCAGATGGGCGCAGAAATTGCTGATGCATCAGACAGCCTCGTCGGAAGATCAACGACGATCGTACAGAAAGTGGCATATGCAGCAGAATAGTCATTAGCGGATGATGCGCTTCTGGATGATGAAAGTCCATTGTTGACATCGGATTCCAAGGAGCTAACAATACCACCCTGGAGGTTTAGCATTGGTATCCACTAAACCAGGTGCCTGTGCCCTCGCATCGAAAGGTGGGGAATTGGGTTCCTCGAGCTAAAGTGGACGCGACTAGTGACCATTCTGCTTGGACGAGTTGCAAATGTGGCTTACCCAAAGACGTTGGGCATTATTCTAGTACTCAAAATTAGTGGGATTCCTTGGCAATTTTGCGAGCGTTTTACACCAATTTTGCGCTTCTATGTCCCAAAGACCACGTTTATTTGCCAGTATCGCCACCGTCGTTGAATTTATGAAGCTGTAGATTTAGTGGTATAGAAAACTCTGCATTACCTTGTGATTGGTCCAATTTTCTCATGGTTTACAGGTCTGTGGCTGACGTAATCGCACCTCTCCGGCATCACCGCCGACATGCGCGGTCTTAGTGAGCAAGACCGCTCAGCCTTAGTAGACTTCTTCCGAGATGGTATTCGGCCAAAGGATGTATTCAGCTTCTTGCCAGAGCTCAAGCCGAGGCGCTCCTCTGTGTATCGAGCGTGGCAGAACTTCCAAGCCTATGGTCAGCTCGATGTGCTAAAAGAGGTTGATCGGCGTGGCCGGCCACGCCTTCTAAGCCCTGCAGCAATAGAAGACATGCTGGATCTATTGGCTTCGAAGTGCGACTTCCTCCAAGATGAGCTGGCGGAGTATTGTAAGATCTACTGGAGCGTAGATAACTCTCAGCAGTCGATAAGCCGCTACCTTAGCTCAGAGAGGTGGTCATTAAAAGTCAAACAACACGCTCACGTCGCTCGCGATGAGTTCAAACGCTCAGCTTGGAGGGAGGAGATTAAAGGCTACTTCATGGATCAGCTTGTATTCGTCGATGAGTCTTGTGTCAATGGAAGAACCTTCTGGAGGCGCTACGGCTGGTCTCCGGTTGGCACTCCAGCCATAGATATAAGGCTGAAGATGAAGGGGACTCGGTGGTCACTACTTCCAGCGCTCTCTATGGACGGTCCGATAGCTAATCCACTAGTAATCCAAGGCTCTGTGACTGCAGAGGTCTTCGAGGAGTGGCTAGAGGTTGCTCTTTTGCCACAGATGAATCCGTTTCCAGCGCCGCGCTCGGTCGTTGTAATGGATAATTGTAGTACTCATAGGAAGGAGGTGAGGTGAGAATTGGTGCTGCCGGCTTACGTAATTAACGTCACCTCTAGCACGTCGTCCAAATTTGCCACCGCTTTGGGGTTGTCGCTCTCTGGCTTCCGCCTTATTCACCAGATTTTAATCCAATCGAGCCGACATTCAATATATTGAAGCGCTACGTGCGGCGGCAGCGGCATCTGGCGCCAAAATATGGCGAGGATGATTATATGGTCAAGTTTGAGGCGTTCATCCAGAAGTGCTACCTAGGCTTTAGCTATGGGGTGGATTTTCGCAATCTCTTCCGGAAGAGTCATATTTTTGAAGAAAGAACTGTAATTGAGCATTGATTAATGGAGATCTATAGCTAAACAAGCCTCTCAGCTAATAGGATTATCGGTGTAAGCGTTTGGATTGATGGTGACTGGCAGCGCATCGATGAACCGCCCTATTTCTTGAGCAATTAAACGCCGCAAACCGAGCTGTGGTACCAACGCCTCAATCTCTTTATCCGGCTGGTGTTTCAACATGCGCAGAGTCCAATAGTCACGCTGGAGTCGTGAAAGGATGATCCTTAAGTCGTCAGCAGCTGTTGGCCGACGATTAATAAGCACTGTAAAAAACCGCTCGAGGTGCTCGTCATCCTCTGCCAAAGCTGGAAGCGGTGAACTAGCGGCATCTGGCACTTCATGACGCTGAATTTGCTGGTCCAATTGCTGCGGCTGGTAGAAGGGTGGCGGAGGAGGATAGCCACTAGCTGCGAAGTTGAAGTATTGCTGCATTTGGCCACTAATTGACCCTTCAGATGGCGTGCGAGGTGATGAAGAAGTGCGTGAGCGATTGTGGCGATATTGCCTCTCAGCCTCGCTACTAGCGTTCCTTATGACAAGATCAATAACTGATCTTGGAGGGTCCATAATCGAGCCACGGCCGCCTTTCATCTCTGATTGCCAATGGCGGACTACATCCATGCCTATTGGATAGTGCTCGTCGCCAATTGGTATACAACCGTGGCCGCCGGCAACGAATTTGCAAGTTCTGGAGGTGCATCTGTATACGTCTCTTACATGTCGCCAGAACGCGCCGAGCTCGAGGAAGGCAACACCAGTTGTAATCGGATAAGGCTCAGATCTTCCAGGCACCGAGATAGGCTGGTTCGGCACACCTCCAGAGGTTGTTGGAGCAATTGGAGCGTTGTGTGGAGTGCTGGAGGTTGAGGGGGTCCTAATCGCTGACGACGCCGAGACATGCTGAGATGAATTCACTTCCAAATTCGGAAATTGCCTCTCTGACGATGTTGGTGAATTCGACCAATAATCGGTCACGGTGAGCTTAATCTCTTTGCGCTTGTTCTTGAAGGCCAATTGAGCAGCTTGGATAACTACTAGCCAGTGGCGAGTCGTATCAAAGGCTGACCAAATGCCAGCATCTGAATTCTTCGTCAAATTCGTGCTTAGCCGTGCAGTCCTTTTTCGACGAGACGCTGAGGTTAAACCAGCTCCAATAGCGTGGTCATTAGCAGCCGTCAACGAGTCGACGTCGAACTGCGCTAGGTCTCCCTCAGTGCTAACAACGTTACTATCGCTCCAAACAACCTCAGTGCCAAAAATGACGCTCCAGTGGACCATAATATCGACGGCCGAGGGCGGAGGAGGATCCTTAGGAGGAGCTTGGCGTCGAACTGAGTGCTTGAAGGACAGAGGGGGGTCCCTCGAGGTGCTAGAACTAGCTGCCACAGAGGTCTGTGAAGCTGATACTTCACTAGCCGCCTTCTTCTTAGCACCTCTAGCGCCTCCTTTTTGAATTTTGTCGATATCTTTAAAGCCTTTAGTGGAGGAGATCTTCCGAGATTTGCTCGAGGTCCTCTGCTTGGCAGGGGGCGGCTTCCTCTTTTTCGCGCGCTGTTCAACACGCTCTTCTCTAGCGCTTTTAGAAACCACTGGAGGGTCATTATTGACCCTCACTAATGTCGTCCTACGGTGCTCGGCGACTTTGATTGACTTGGAAGGGGCCTGACGAGGTTGAGGATTAGCCGACGCCTGAGGCGAAAAGCGGCTAGGCTCCTTGCCCTTTGTAGACCGAGTCGATTGTCTTCTAGAAGGAGGAGGTGACTTAGAAGGTGATGGATCAAATCGAACATGCCTTTGCGAAGCCAGCTGGCTATCTAAATCATCCGAATTGTCAAGGTTGAGATCAAGGGGGGGGTCGGTAAGGGGGGAGGCCGCAGGGCTTAGGAACTTGCTGCGGTCTCGTTCAACCTCCATCAAGTCATCCGGCCCTAAAACCTCTTCTTCATCGCTTTCTTCTTCAGTTTCATCCTCGTCAACACCATCCTCACCATTTACAGGACTTGCAGCTTGATTGGACGGTTCTGGTTGAGTCCAAGGTGGTTGCATATCAAGGTCGCTCGCCGAGCTATCCCAATCGCCAAGGACGCGATCGCGCAATTGCGAAAGGCTCAGGGAGTCATTTTCGGTGTCAGACATGATCAAAACACCCTCACAAAGCTATACAGCAGCAATTCAGAGCTTCAAATTTGATGAATAATGCAATATCTATGAAGGGCGGCGAAATAGGCGTTATTTTGGTGTAGAAACGCTGTAAATTTTGCCAAGGAATCCCACTAATTTTGAGTACTAGAATAAAGCTACTTTCCAAACGCTACCGAATTTTCACATTTGGCGTCGGGTTCCCCTCCTCCGAAAAATGTACTTTTCCCCGCAAAGGACGAGGCCCTCTATGCCGTGACAGCAATTGTTTTTTGCAGAGACGAACCCGACGCCAAACATGAAAATATCGTCACTTTACTGCCCAATCAAATCGACGCCCAAGCTTTCGACTTCGTCCGTTTCGTGAATCATTCCTTCTACCTACCTAGTACCATACAGTCATTGCAAAGACTCTTGAAACATGGAGGAGAATCACGTCCATGGCGGGATTTTTTTGCGCGCTTTCGTCCGATCCGTGTACGCAGTTGCGACTCGCTGCCAGCGTCATCGGTCACCTGAGACTGGTCGTATCATATTCTTTCTCAATTTCTGCATAAAAGCTACAGACTCCGCGACGTTAGCAGAGGCCGAGATGATCCAATTTGTGTCCAGACACACAAACATCCCAGTGCCGAAAGTATATTGCGCATTCGTCCATGGCAAGCGCAACTTCATCCTGATGGAGAAGTTGAATGGCCGGCCACTATCGGATGGCTGGCTTCAACGAGCACCGGATTCGAGATCGCGTGTTCTCGAACAAGTACACTGCTACATACAGCAGCTTCGCGACCTCTCGTTTGAGAAGATTGCCGGTGTCTCAAACATCATCGGTGGGCCTATCTACGATCCGCGGCTTCCTGGCAAGTCTTTTTGGGGGCCCTATAAGATCATCGGCGATTTTCACCGGGAATTACGGAATAATATCGGAATGGAGCACGTTGCTGGGGACAATGACTCTGACCTCAAAGATCTCATCGTGTTTCACAACCAGCAATGGGATCGGGCGATTCTCACACATGGCGACCTCAGCAGCCTCAATATCCTGGCCCGAGGGGACAAGGTCGTCGGCATAATAGACTGGGAGACGGCAGGATGGATGCCGCCTTACTGGGAATACACTTCCGCGTGGCATGTCAATCCGCAAAATCAATATTGGCAAAGAGAGATCGACAGCTTCCTCACTCCTTTACCAAGGGAACTGGAGATGGAAAAAATCAGAAGGCGATATTTTGGAGACTTCTAGAGGGGACGACAGAAGTAGCTCTGAATTAAGCTATATTCTGATCACGGTATCTTTTCACGACCCTTGAGCATATCCCAGGTAGCTACTTTCCTTACGTCGAAAGCGCCCGGTTCCGCTTGACCATCGAAACGATGCGCAGTACGTTTGTATTGCACGTACTGTAGTACAGACTGGCGAACGCTCTCCCAGGCTAGCGAGTACTTATCAAAAATGCGACTTTCTGTTTCCTGGTACTGGCATAGCATGGCGAGCGCGTGCATTACCCAATACACACAGTTCCAGCCTGTGACTTCTCCTCTGATCGGGATCTGCCTTAGGATCGCTTCGACTCGATCCCGCTTCCTGATTTTGCCGACCAGAACTCGGATGAGGACCATGCTTGTCGGC
The DNA here is from genome assembly GCA_007556565.1 of Elsinoe fawcettii. NCBI lineage: Eukaryota > Fungi > Ascomycota > Dothideomycetes > Myriangiales > Elsinoaceae > Elsinoe > Elsinoe fawcettii. The sequence goes on along the minus strand of SWCR01000019.1, from coordinate 88,690 downwards.
TCCATACTGACGGTGCGTTCCTCGAATTGCCATATCGACCGGGCTTGATTATCAACCACAGTCATCACTTGTTTGGCATGAAACAGAGTTCCACTCCTGCCAGATTCTGGGACGACCATAAGAGCCCAATGATAGCTATGTTCACAGTCAGCGAGATGGAGTCGGATAGCGTATGATTCGAATAACACTCACGCATCTTCGCCCCCGGGCATGGTGGCAGCACCAGCACGAGCGTATAAGGCAACGTAAAGACGTCCCTTTGATGAAGGCATTGAGAGACAATAGAGCTACAATGTTTGCTTAATTGAAAGAGAAAGGAGCCTAGCAGTCGCTACAGGAATATAAGAAACACAACTCAGTTGGTCAAGTCATTTGTAAAGTCTTGGCGTCTGAGTAGACGCCTGCACCGCTCCCATAGAGACTCGTCAGACCAATCAATTCTCAGAATGCCACTAGCCCTGCATCATCTTCGACCATCGAGAAAAGGTCTTCCATGATCTGCACCTTGCTCTTGCTCCAATTCTGGAACTCTAGGATTATCATTTAATTCAATTTCTACCTGCTCTTTAGAGTTGAATCCACAAACCTGGTCGACGTCCCTCCACACAAGGGGTCACACTAGTCTGAAATAGACGTTACAGTGTCCGTACCATGTAGTCGGAGATGCGGTCACGATTATGTCGCAAAAAATCAAAGTTATACGGTCTCCTGTGTTGTGACAGGACCAAATCCAGCGTCACCTCTTTGTGCGGGGCTGTGGGGGGCCTGAGGAAAAACAAGTTGCCCACTTAACTCCATCATTTCTTCCCGCGTTGATCCCGTGTTAAGTCACCAATAGAGTCGTGAGCTTTGTCGCTGGTGGAGGACAGTGGCATCTTGGCAAGTCTCCCCGCACAATTGCCTCTGTTGCTAAACAAAACCTTTGACGCTGGAAAACGAATGCACCTTTCGAGAATTGGATGCCGATGGAGGACGATGGAGTGGTGAGAACCATGCAACTAGCTTCGCGATGATAATCCCACAACTTGACTGTTCACTGCTGGAGCTCTCCCCAGAGCGAAAGCGGCTTCCGCTATCGTTTCAATTTCCCGCGTGGGATGATAACACGCACTAGCCCGGAGATGTCAGGCATACTTGCATGCATGGCTGCAAGCAACGTCGGAATTTCTAGCGACAGGGCTCGGACAAACCGCGACATATTCTAAGGCAGCGAATATATATGAGTAAAGGCACCCGTGGCCTGTCACATCCTCTGTCCCAAACCGATACTGTGCAACTCCCTCCGATCATGGCCTATCATAAACTCCAATCTGAACAGCATAAAAGCTTGCTCGATATTGTTGATCGACTCCGCCTGACCGGCGTGACACATTACGTAGACCTTCCCCAGATTGTCGTCTGTGGCGACCAGTCGGCCGGGAAAAGTTCAGTCTTGGAAGCCATTTCCGGCCTTCGCTTCCCAACGCGAGACAATCTCTGCACAAAGTTTGCTACCGAAGTGGTGCTGCGTCGGGACAACGCCGCGGCTGTCAAAGTCTCCATTATTCCTGGCCCGGATCGTAATGAAGAAGAACGGACACGGCTTTCGATCTTCAATCACGATGTAGACCTCTCAGATCTCAATCTGTCGGGTCTTATAGAAGAGGCTAAGCACGCAATGGGGCTCTCGAACACAAAGGTTTTCAGCAACGACATTCTCAGAGTGGAATTCCAAGGTCCGCAACAGCCACATCTTACTTTGGTCGACCTGCCTGGTCTCTATCGTGCCGGCAACAGCGAGCAGTCTGTGGGAGAAAGCGAGGTGGTCCGTAAACTCGTACGAGAATACATGGAGAAGCCGCGCAGTATCATCCTGGCCGTTGTATCCGCAAAGAGCGATTTTGCCCTGCAAGAAGTCACCACCATCTCGCACGAGCTGGACCCTGATGGCATGCGTACTTTGGGATTAATCACGAAACCGGATACTCTGTCGAAAGGATCCGAAAGTGAGGCCGCTTATGTCAAAATGGCTCGGAACAAAGATGTCGCCTTCCGCCTTGGATGGCACGTCTTGAAAAACCGCAGTTTTGAGACACGCGACGTTTCTTCCGACATCCGAAATCTGCAAGAGGTCGAGTTCTTCAGAAACGGGCCCTGGAACTCGCTTGATCCCAGCACCGTCGGAATCAAGTCTCTTGTGCCACGACTGAGTGATATCCTGAAGGATCAGATCCTTCGAAGTCTGCCTGGTCTGCATTCGGACGTCATGGCCAGTATTCGCGAGTGCAAGCTACGCCTGGCGCACCTGGGTGAGTCTCGCATGACTCTGCAGGAACAGCAACATTACCTCCGAAGAGTTAGTTGGCAGCTTTCGGGCCTACTGAAAGCGGCCATTGACGGCGCGTACACCGATAGCTTCTTCGGCAGCGCCAATTCCGAAGATGGTCAGAGGAAAAGATTGAGAGCTGTCATACAGAACAGCTTGGAAGATCTGTCTGAGACGATGCGCAAGAGAGGTCACGCACAGCACATCATTGACGATGATAACGACGAAGACGATACATTTCCTGGTTCAGAGCATCACGCTAACACCGTCACGAGATCAAATTACCTGGAGTCCGTGAAAATGCTCATGCGCCGCAGCAGGGGTACCGAGCTCCCCGGTACCTTCAATCCTTCTATCATTGGTGAGCTCTTCCGCGCACAATGTCAGCCGTGGCCGGAAATCCTGATGCAAACGCATCAGACCATACTTCGTAGTGTTCGTTGGGTGGTTAAGGCCATCCTGACGACGGTTGCTGCTGAGGACACAAGAGATGCCTTGTTCACTATCATTGTCCGGGCTATCGATGAGCTAGGAAACAACGCCAAGTCTCAAGCGAACGAGCTGCTCCGACCACATCTCGAAGGGCATCCGATCACCTACAACCACTATCTTATCAGCACTGTGCAGAAGGTCCAAGCTTCCCGTCGTCGTCGAGAAATACAAGCTGCCTTGGCGAGAAGATCCAAGGCAGCGATCAGTCAATTTGATCTTACCAGTAATGTCACTCAATTCATTGACATAGTGCAAGAGCGAGAAGAGGTTAATATGGGTCAGCATGGGGGTCAACTTGCGCTCGACTATATGCATGCATACTACCAAGTCTGATCTTCCCACGAACGACATGAATGTTACTAAAATGCTGAAACAGGTTGCCATGAAGACTTGCGTGGACGATTTCAGTATCCATGCAATCGAACAGCGGCTGGTCCAGGGGCTACTTACGATCTTCGATCATGACAAGGTAGAACAGCTAAGCGACGTCGACGTCGCCAACCTGGCCGCGGAGAAAGCTACCGCTGCGAGCGATCGACTGCACAATACAGAGAAGCTGGACCGCCTACAGAATGCAATTCGCGAGCTCGAAAGTTTCGGCAGGAGCCATACGCAAGTTCTCGATACACCGAGTCGAGACATTGTGGATCGTGCAGAAGCGAGCACGTCCTCCAAATTCAAGCCGGAGAAGAAAGTCGACTTGGAACCGACTCTCGCCATCCCGCCCGTGAAGGGCATCGATGACTTTGACCCGGTTGGGGTGCCAGTGACTAAGAATCCTTTCGCATCACCTACACCACCTCCGATCGAAACCGACCTTGCAGATAGCTGGGGCGAATATGCCTTCCATCCAAAAAGCAAGTCTAGACGCAAGGTCAAGTCGAATGCTAGCGCGGGATACACTTGAAATGCAGAATATTCTTTAGCAGATGAGCCACTTTTTGACTTGCTGACGACCACGTATCCCGAAGGTATAGCCTTGCTTGTATTCCACACTCAGCCACCTGCCCTGCCTACCAGGCTGACTTTGATGGAGGGCTGCGCGCCATGTATATGGCTGTCGAAGTAGCAGACACTTTGCCATCGATCCAGCTGGCAGACAGGCCATCACAACGTTGTGTACACCTATATGTTTGCAATTCTAGATATTGTGGTCCTGCAAGCTCTTGTCAAGGGTAGCAACCTCCACGTCTAGCGCAGCGTCGACAGCGGTTTGCTCGATCGGTAGCGCACAGGTGATGCCGACGGTATGTGATTCGCGCGGGCGCTTCGTTCGCAACATGGTGAAAAGTCTGTTGTGCCGGCCATAATTGCAAGGCATTCAGAAGCGCACGGACGTGTGTTGATCGCTGATTGGCTTCGGCATCTCTCCAATCAGCATCTGATATTTATCGCGGCATCGGGCACCGACCGGCGATGAAAGAATGGGGTCGAGCACTCTATGATCCGCGCGTAACGGTCAGCGAGGGCGCACAACCACGAGGAAGCATTTTCCGATGTAAGCAATCGAATGCTGGATGGCAGTATCGAGATATGAACGGATATGTTCGCGAAGAATCTATAGCGGAAGAAGACGGACGAACGACTCGATCAGGGACGCGATCACTACAGCAAATCCCTCTCCACTATATATAGTGCTTGTAAGTGGACGGATGCACGTCAGCGTGTTTGCTTGAGTCTACTTTGATCAGTGTCTATAGACTGTCAAAGGATGATGAATCTGGCACCAGTATCCCCGGCATCTTCCACGATGGGTGACATCGATTCTGGGTGCAAAATGAGTGGGCAGTGACGTTGGATATCGGCATCGCGAAGTTTTGACGGAAACGGGTATCTTCTTTGAGTCGACCTTGTCGCGAGCAGAGCCGAACGGCGATAAAGATAAAAGCAATGGACGACGGAAATGCAGTTTGGCGTTCCGGCGGGCTGGGCATTCCGCTGGCGCTTGATTGACATTACCAAGAGCTTCGCAAGCGCTACCATCTTGTATGAGTTCTATCGTCGTCTTTCGTGTGCATCACATGAAGCTCGATAGGTTCCACTCAGTACATTACGGCGACCGGTGCGCGACCTTCTATATGATTTCGTTTGTTGCCATCAAGCGGCTCCTCGCTTCGAGCAGTTTTCGCGGATTGCTCTGACCACGCAGCTGTAGCAGCTTTACGTTTCTGCTCCCGTGACTGCTTCTTAGAGTTCTTCTCGGCTGCCATTGTCGTCACACGCTTCACTCTTGCTGCTTCAAGGTACTCAAAGCTCGCGACATTCCCCCTGCCCAGAACGAAAGACGGCGCCGAGCGTCTGACCTTTGCTTCGTTGTTAATTTCAAGCAGCGATGCGATCTGATCTTCTTGTAGCACATTTTTCGCAAACGAGATCTCGGCTGCTTTCGCAAGCTTCTCTACATGACTTCGAACTTTGCATCTGCTGTTTGCATCTATGCTCTCCATGTCTCGTGTTGCAATCAGGTCATGTAACGACATAAGGGCCTCCACCGTTCGCGGCGTGACAGGCGTACGGGGAATCGCCGTTGTGATAGGCACTTGCTGCACGATCTCGGTGTTACAAACACGATGAGCATGGCTCGGTAGCACCAGCCGGCCATCCGTCTTCTCCATTTCTGCTAGCACCCTTCGTGAACACAGCGTCTCGTCCTGGACTGTACAAAGCAGTGAAATGCTGTTCGCCAATTGTGCCAATGCCTCCCCTCTCCAGACGCTCCACGTTATCACGATATGCTGCCTTGAGGGGAGAGAAAACGGCGATATCGCATGGCTGAAGTCTATGAGAAGTGTGAGAAGGCAGGCGACATAAGAGAATATTATTAGCGAAGCAGAATTCTAGGACTTCGAGGGTTTCGTGGGTGCCGAAGCCATCGCATATTAAGACCCGGGATTTACCATTTGCTCGCTCTTCGGTCTGCGGATCGAACACACGCATGAGCCATTCGAGACTGATCTTCGAGTTAGTGTGCCCAGACTCGGAGCATGCATAATGCCAGCCGGGCGTGGGGAAAGTAATCCAATTACTTCGATGCGTGGTAGCTGGCTAGATGACTAGCGGAGCGAGACACCTCCCGTCGGCACTGATGCATTCGAAGGCAGTGATCGTTGTCCGTTTCACGCGAGCGCCCCTACAGTCACGTGTATCACTTCTGCTGACAAGTACCTTTACTGAGCCAAGCTTCGATAGCATTACTCCCGTTTCATCCATGTTGTACACATTCTCTGCTGCAATTGCCGGGTCATTTAGCACTCTCCCAATGATCTCGAACCACTCTGCTGCTTTTTCACGATTGTTATTGTCATGACGATTCCAGTTCACGGCTTTTACTCGTCGGGCTTGTAGCTCCGGATGTCGCTTCTCGAAAGCCTTGACCCAGTTCTTGCCTGGTTGCTTACGTGGTTGGTCTTTGGCTGAGCTCACCCCGGCGACGATAAGCGCCAGTCGAGGGATGTATTTGATACGCACGAGCGTTCCAAGGCTGGACATCTGCACGAGGTAGTCCGACAAAGCTTGCTCTTCTGCAGGACGGAGATACTGCTGACTCTGGGCTTTGGCTTCGATCGATCGTCGGCCGCGTGCACAGGTAGTGGAGTGTGGAGCGCGGCACCTCAAAGTGATCAGCCATGGCGCGATAGGATCTGGGTACATCAGCGGGAAGATCTTGCGCTAAGACGCGACTGGCTTTGTCCATGTCTCTAACGTGGACAGAAGATATTCTGCTCGATGAACAAACCAGAAGAGAATACTGAGCCTGCCTTACGTTACAGGGAACGATGACAAGTGTTCACAGAAGCTTCTGGACTCAGCCTCGTCAGCCCCACATATTACACATCTATTTCTCTGGCATACCGCAGCTCAGTATACACGATCTCATTGGCGCTTACACAAGGAATCGTCCGAACGATTTAAATGCATGGAGAACGCGATATCGGTCAGTTCAGGCGATATCGTGCTCGAGCGAGACCAGAGAGCGCTCCTTGGCACTCCCTTGCACTTTCCGTCACTCAGCTGCTCCCTGCCATCCTTTGTCCGCTACGACAATGCATGATGGCTAAGTAGGTGCAAAATGCTCCGTATATGTCCGTCTCCCATGTCGACAACTTTCCGCCTTGAATTATCGCGGTAGCCGGGCTAGAACACGATCGAAGAGCTCGGGGTACAAATTAGGACGTCGGCGTCCAGGTCGATAGCAGGGTCAATATTGCAGCGACGAGATCACGTCACATGCTAGCAGCAGCAATAGAATAGACGGACGGAGTAAGGACAGAAAGGACATTTTTCCAGTCTGTTCCGAAAATATAATCGCACAAAACTGGTCTGGCGTCCCTGCACACGCGGTGTCCCGTGTCACCGGGACGGACGTTAGCTCTTTGACAGATGTCTCTCGCGGACACTGGCGGTCGTAGCTAAGATTGGTGCCAACATTTCAACATTCTCGAGCTTGAAAAGCATCAGGCAGATTTGGTGGATATTTTCGAGCAATAATGTCCTGTCGTTGATAGGTAGATGGATAAACATCTGATCCACCCTCATGACAGCCACAATGCAAGGCGGAAGAGAAGCGGGCAGGAATTTCTCCTCGAAGTCTTTGAAGGGGTCAAGATGGATTGACAGCACGTATTGCTCTTATCAGGTACCATTCCGACTACGCCGCATGATCCGGACCGAGACAAGGAAAGAGAATCAGTGGGATCGACATACGCCACACCAACTACCGATCTGATCGACTCGGTTGTCCTGCTCGTGTCGAGAGCCTACAGGACCGGGTGTTGTGCTTCTGGCCGACGTGTGGGACACGCGACGAGCGACGATGCCTCGCAAAACGTTGCAGACAAGTCTCAATCACACCTTCAGGCTGATCACTTACCCCGTCAAGCTGGTAGCCAAGGATTGAGAGGGAGTCTTCCGACATGTGCACTTGCTAAAGACGTGGCGGTCGCCAGTGCCGAAGCAGAGGAAATGGCGAAAGTGATGCTGGAAGAAATGGACAAAATCTGCAAGCTGGGTGAGGTGACGGAATCTGGCGTGCCTCGGGCCCGTATACTACCCCTGAACATGCTTACAGAGAAGACGAGGGCGATCTGGAGGGCAACGACAACCAATGTCCCGAAAGTGGTACCATCGGAAGGCCCCTTTCCGGAAGAGCGACCTACACTAGACCTGCTAGTAAGGAAAATATTCGGTGGTAAATCGCCATGCTTCCGGACCTTCGTCGATGGTGCGGTCACGTTCGATCGTTTCTTACCCTGCAGTGGCGTTGATGCAATTGTTCAAGCCGAATCGCAACACAACAGTATGTCTCATCGGAGCGCAGCCGGAGCAAATGCGTGAGTACGAATTCGAGGCGCCCCAAGCGCTGTGGAGCCACACAGGGGGGTGCATCCGCAGAAGGACACGCTGTACAAGCTGACGCCTAAACACACTTTTGTCGATCTGCACATCGATTATGGTGCCGAGGGGATCTCGCAGCCGTTGGGGGAGTGCAAGAAATACTGGCTACTCTATCCCCCAACGGCAAAGAACCTGGAGTGTCTGAGCAAAGTGTGGGGTCGAGAACGAAAGCTGCCGGAGCTGATCGATAAACTTGAAGGTGGCTTAGTGACGAAGACAGACGAGACACAGTTACTGTACATACCATCCTGCTATATCCACGCCACCGTCACATCGGAGGGCGGTTTCCTGGTCGCGAAAGATTTTGCGGGTCCAGACACCTACCGATGGATCCCCAACTTACTGCGAGCACCCTTTTTCATATGCTTTGACGATCACACACGTATGCTTACTGTGAGGTGGCTCGTCACGGCCCTGCACGCGGCTCAAGGTTGCGTCGAGCTCACGGAAGTATTGAGGGCCTGGCTGTCCGTGAAGCCGATGGTCAAAGATATGATTGAGGCGGATAACGAGACACTCAAGGTTATGAAAACAATGATCGAGGATCCAATTATACGCGGTGACAGTCAAATAGATAGCTTGGATTGTGGATGTCCCAAAATAGGGAAGAAAGAAGACAGGTGGAAACACTGGCAAAGAAATCATCTCTGTAGGGCTCGGCCAGAGTCAGAACACTTGATAGCCAACAAAAGGAGGGTGTCGAGTGGAGGAGAGACCAAGATAACGCCCCACCGCAGGCACCTGGACGGGACTAGCCCCACCCATTGCACTGTGAGCAACTGATGGCGATGAGATGAAGAGATGGCATTGAATGGATAGCCGCTATCTAAATGTGTGTCTGCCAATACAGGCGGGATCTTCGATACCACATTGTTGTTTGGAGCGAGCCAGAGGGCACTTGTGAGATGCTTCTCTGACCAACGACCTTCGGATGCTATTCCCATGGACACTTGTCACAGCATAGCACGTGCAAATGATCGCTGCGCGAATACATACTGCATTGTCGTCGTGAATCAGCTGGTTTCATCGCGGCATTGTCATAACATTTAGCGTCACTTCCTTCGGACCTCTTCAAGATTATTGTCATCCACCAAGTGCTAATCGCATCACGGAGCGGCAGCATCGTATGCTCGTGTCTTATTGCATCGCATGGTACGATGGGGCAATCCAATCATTCTAATGGTCGGTCCAAATACCAAAACCCATCTTCAGTGGGGTCTTTGTCTGTGTCGCTAGCTTTCCGCAATATTCGACCAGTATATTCTGAACACTCTTCGCAGAAGCTGTATTCCGATATGATCGCTAATCAGTCTCATATGTTGCCATTAACATCGCAGGTACGCTGGAGACAAATTGTGGCGTACGCTTGTGAGGTGAGATCGAATAAGGGCTATCACATACCAATGACGGTCAATGACCGTCTTCGAACGACAGACCCAAAAGGATTGTGAAGAATGTGGGTCAGGGAGGCATTGTCGGCCTTTAGCGAATAGTGAATGGTGCGCACAACGTCATTTACGTGTTCTTATCGTCGCATCGCATCATGACCGTAGCAACAGATGCGGCGAATCCTACAATTCTCGTCGAACAGATCAACTGCTGTAGAGCATGACGTCCGCAAGCTGATTTTGTGAGGCATGATAAATGATGCAATTTGCACATAGCGATCATGTCGAAATTGGTCAGTTACACCCCACTGAATAACACCAAGGAAGCAGATATGAGTACCTTTTGGAAATCCTGTGGTATGTGTCTCGCTCAACAGTTCCGTCACCCGTGGCTAATGGTATGTGCGGCAGCATCAATTGCAAGACCCAAAATGAAGACCTACGCTAAGCGGGCCCTAGCTCAAGCTGCTCGTTCTCATATCGTGTCTAGAGAACTTAAAAAATACCTTGCACAATACACGCAGCCTCAACCATCTCCACAAGTCGCCCGGGTACTATCACAGGATGGCCTCTTCCATGAGTCTAATCGACGCTGTCGCCATCTCCAGCTATGTCAGCACTGCAGGAGGACATTGAAGAGACGCGAAAGGTGTCTGCGGACACGCAAATCCCTGGCGGGTTATGCAAGATTTTCATAGCCAGTGAGAACCTATGAGCGGCACTATGATACTGCCTTTTCGCTGCTTGGTACAGAATAGTTCCTGGCGCCGATCACGAAGAACGTCATATGGGTCTTCATGTCTCGGTAAGAATACGCGGGTGCAGAGCTTCTCAAGCCACGGACAAGGACAAGCCATATCATCTATTACATTGCCGCTTGACAAGTAGTACTCTTCGTACTATTCATCCTGGCACATTATGAACGACAAATCTGTGCAATGAAGAGAAGCACGCAAGGAGATTGCAAAAGGGGCTCTCGATTGATTTTGCAAGTCTCAAATGTATCTGACCAATCAGAATCGGATCATAGCATGAGAAAACAACGCATAGTGTGATAGTCGAAGTGTGGCGACTGCATTCGCATGGTCACCACATCCGCAATTTGAGACCGGAAAATCTGAAAGTAATCCCAGACCTCTGTCAGACGTCTGCAAGACATCTGATAAGACTTCCATACCGCCGAGATATTGAGTGGGAAAGAAAAGGGAGCTGTAATCGTGGTACCAATTCGAGCTTCCGGCAGGTCAGGATTCTTGGGTGCCCATGACGGAGTACAGACCATACGTTTGTGCATAGCTAAGTTACATTGAATGAACGAAACGAAACAAAACGAAACGAGGGATGGACGTTATATCGCAATAGGTATAGCGACAAGTCGGTGCAGGGTCACAATCTATCTGGTCATAGTGACTGATATAATTTGGCTTTAAGGGCTTCAAATTCTGTGGCGGCTGCAGTATGCTCAACGCTGTACTTCCAAATTTGGCGGTTGCCATGTTCCATATATTTGGTCCATTCCAACCGTTCCAATTAGATATATAAGCATGATCATCGCATGTCAGTGTAAGATCCGCAAAGACATCGCTGCGTCCCACGCCATGAGCCGAGCTGCTGGACACCGGAGATCTGCTACTGCGAGCGGTCGAGCTGGCTGCACACCATAACTTCATACCGGGCCTGCAATCCTATGCTTAGCACAAGGTTTGCAGTGTGGTCGACGCCCAGTAGACTGTCTGGCTGGCAGTGACTTCCAGGAGTGTCGAATGGAAAAAGGGACCGCAACGCATCACAATCTCTGCTTGCCCATTTGACGTATCTTGGCCGAGCTGAATATGGAACTTCTGCTCATCAGAAGCACTCGTAATATTTTGGCTGCAATTCACAGCTGTTGTCGTATGTAGAGCAACGTAAGTCTGATTGGCGGTCAAGAGGTAGCCGGCTCGACACCTCGGTAAGTCTTGTACTACAAAAGTGCCGCCCTGGCCAGCAGGGACCTGTAGTGCTGATGTACTGCTGCCAGTAGCGCTGCCTGCCATCGCTGATAGTGGCAGTATAGCTAGTGCGGAGAATATGCTGGACAAGGGTGTGAGGAGCTTCATGGTATGATCTTTCGTACGAGGGGCCGGTGGTAAAGTAATTATTTAGTGGAAACGGTTTAGAGTGTTGGCAAACCAGCTCTTGATCTATACTTCCTTGATGACGTGGACGACTACAATGACACTAGCAATAATGTGATGGCCAGAATCAAGTCATCATTTGACATTTACTCAACTGCCAAGCACGACGGTGCTTCCCAATTATAGCATGACCTGCCATTCACTGAGCTTTCTCAATGGCAGCATGTGCCCACTGGTTCGTAAAATCGCTATACGACAATGCGGTGCACGATATCTCTGCTTTGGAGCCTATGGTCTGTCACAAGGCATTGAATGTGTGCATGCTGTTGATCATGAGCTTGTCATCGCCACATGAATGTCTCTTGCTTTGTCACCTTGACTTGCAGCTCCCAACAACACTCAAAGGTGTGCTCTCGAGGATCGCTTCATTCGCCCATGGATAATTACCGGATGCTGGGTGAGACCACTCATAGGAATCTACGTCCCTTTCTGACGGTATAGCTTGAAGTACGAAGACTACCATTCCATATGAAGTATCTGTGGGTACATTGTGCTCTCCCGTGCGCGTATAAGCAGTAAGCATAATTTAGGAACGGTAGCCACGCGATTCTTGAGGTGATCGACTGGGTTCTTCTTTGTGGACCGTGCGGGATGACTGTCAGGTTCAAGACATTCTTGCCGCGTGGAACATTACGGTGTGACCATCTGTGTCCAAATCTCGTCACCTCGGCTGCTGAGCTCACAAGATGAAGGGACGACCTTGTAGTAAGAGTATGACAGGCAAGCTCCATGGATAGACATTACGACCATAGGATGCCACCTTCAGCTGTCACAGTTCTTGCAAAGTCGTGCCTAGGGTTCGTGATGGTAATTAGGGATGGAAAGCCTCGATCATATCCCAATCCCGTAGCTTCGAGTCCAAAGGTAATTAGGTTCGTCATAGAACGATCGATCAGGAATGCCACATCGAAAGATGTGTAACAGGATGGAAAGCACAATCTAGGTCCATAGCCAACATTGGATATGGCGATATCGCCAAGGTTACTTCGTGGCTACAGAGCCTGGCGGTCGGAGCGCTGCAAGAAATGTGATTTCCTAAGAAGTGGTATTAGTACGCGACGGCCACGATCCCAAGCATATGCTGGTCTGCATGATAGAAGCGACTCCATCTACTTATCGTCCCACTAGGACACTGCCCGGGACACGACATCGACGAAGACGAGTAAGCTTCGCCGGCGCTGTTCACAGAACAGCTTACGATTTGAAGGATCACTGGTTGCAGGGCTTTAGCCGATCATGTAGAAGAAGGAGTTTTCGTCCGGGCCAACGCCACGGCTTTCCTCCTCAGCTATCCACTGTAGAAACAACCCGCATGGACCCGTAAGGGAGCCTCATCGGTGTAAGAATGAATAATAACAATCAATCATATTCTAGTAACGAGAACCTGGTAGGACATAGATGTCAGTCAGAGCGGCGTTCGTGACAGGGGTTGGTATCTGTAAAGGTCGATTGCACCAACCACTCCATCGTAACAGCCATGCAAACTCATAGCGTATCGCAGATGCACCACCTCTTATTCTCCTGGAGGTCCTTCTGATCTGATCTGGACCAATCATCTAGGTGGTAACGTAGATCAGAGGAGCCTTCAGGTGAGGTTGCTGACCATGCTGGTGAGGAGATCACGGCTTATACTGATGGTAATGTTCCGTCTGTACAAGTGGAGATGTCGCCTACGGTGATGAATAATAGATGTAGAGCCAGTGCTGGTAAAGAGATTGCTTCGGGGGCTAGTCGGGAGATAGTGGTCGACACTCCTGAAAATGTCTCTTCTCTTGGGGATGATGAAGATTTGTACTGCCTTATCTTCGTTCTTGCTGCAGCAGTGGGCCTTTCCGCGGATGGTTCATTTGTCAATGGGAACGTGGATCATCGAAGCCTGACAGTTGAAAACCCGCGGGCTGATGTCAGCGGCGGAGCCCATGTCGAAGCGGGCACGCCGTGATCTGAGAGCGAATGAATCTCATACCGCCAGAGGACTGCTCGATATGCTGTCCGCTCAACACGATGCTACCAAAGCATTTGTGAGGTCTGCCCGACTTTTGAGCGGTCTATCTCGCTATCGTTCCGCAAATGTCGTTAGTCCATGACAGAGGACCTATGGACGCTGGAGGGATCGGAGTGACCATGGAAGTGACCGCTGCGAATTGACTGGCAGTGACATTATACCAGGTTGTTCTGTAGACGCTCGACAGCGACTGCATATAATCCAGCAAAGCTCTTCCAATGATCAACCTCGAGCCATCTGAGTAGTTCGCGCTGGACAGCGAGGAGACGATAGATTGCGACTGCGTTGGACATACCCAGCCGTGCGGGCACGATGTCGGACGCAAACGTCAGGCGCTCATCACTGATCTGGTAAGATAATCAAAGCTCCCAGCGGCTGCCAATAACGAGCCAACCGATCTGGATCATGGAATGAGCAATATCCCCTGTCTCTCGTTGAGATTGAGCTAGAAGATCTCGCGCATGAAGCAGCGAAGCTGCATGCCAGGTAGACAGTTGAGTTCGTGCCTCGAGACGACCCCCGTCTTCTTTCTTCACCTCGATTGCACACTGTAAAGGCTGCTGTGATGTAGCGAGATCAGAAGAGTGACTCAAAGGGAGCGTATCGTGTGTTCCAGGAGAGCGTGCGGCTTGACGTAAAGTAGCTACCTCCGGAGACCTTGTGTCGAAAGCGAGAGTAAAGTCCGACTTCTTTGCAGGTATATGGCCTTGTCGCAAACCTTGCTTTTTGGTAGGTACTTGACAGTAGGAGTCTGCGTGCGGCTATGGCAAAGTCAGCAGCAGAATGGCAAGCATCGGGATGTCCTTACATATCGAGTATCTCAAACGGCCATAGGGCGACCGGTGAGTATTCCATCTCCAGTGCAAGTGAGAGCACACCATCGACAACACGGCACTAAGCTGCTTCGTCCCGTCCTGCCTGCTCACATTTGGTAGCAGCTACAAGCAACCGATTCATCTGTTGAGTGAGCCTTGCTTCCGAGATGTGAATTGAAAGGTTTGTAGCGAAAGGGGCGTCTGGGTCTACGAATTCCATCAAAAGCATCTCATCAATGCTCGTTCTCTGTCCAATTGGTATGAATCCAGACATCGATGCTACTACTGATCTCTTGCTCAAAATGCGAGCCTGCCCCTGAAGCTTTTGCGCGGTGTGAATGAACTCCATGCTTGGATAGCCGGTTTCGAGCTGAAAGAGTTGTTTTGTTGGACTCTCCGACCGTCTTCGCTCGCGGGACAGAGAACCGCGACGCGAAAGAGAGGTATCGGGGGAGAGGATCGGAGCGTTCATCTTGCAGTGTTTGGAGTAAGCACCGGGAGGTGTGCTGTTGGTATCGACGTGAGCGCGCTTTCTGTTGAATCGGGTGCGTGTGCGACCTCGCGAGGGCGGTCGTTCGGAATCAGTACTGAATCTTTCGGACGGCGTGTGGGATAACTCCTCCTCGTGTGACATTGAGGCAGCATATACAATGGCTGGAAGCATGTGCAATGGCTCAGAGCACACAGAATATCCGCAATGACTTGACTTCATGCATGTACAAAACCAGGTTACACAGCGTCATCGTCCGGACAACGCCGGAGTAACCTCGGCATGCCAGGATTGCGCGCAAGGGTCCGACCGTGCCCTTCGCCTCATCGACTTACCACTCCTCCTTCAACTCAACGGCGTTCCTTTCGCATCTCGTAAATTTGATCAAACCTACTAGATATCGTCAGAGGTGGCTCGGACCGCAGCGACCCATCTCTGGTGCAGTCCACGAGCGTCGAAACAAGAGACGGTGTGGGCTTGCTTTTATGAAAATGAGAAGGTACATCGCTTGGGGAACAGAAGCTACACAGAGATATGACTGGCAGGAAGAATCATGCGAGAAATGAGATACGGTTGTGGAGCCGTCAAGTGGAATGATGAAGTGGCGAATCTGTGAACACGGCACGTTCGATCGTCGACAAATTGCGCCACGTTTGCAGGAGTCAGCGTGAGACCAAGAGACGGGACATCATGCAAGGGAGATTTGAGAGCAGAGGCTTTTGCGTCCTTGGAAGAGCCTGAGATATGCAGGTCACGAAGCGCAGACATCGCAATAGGAAAATACCTGTCAGACGACCTCGGCAGGTGGGCATCGTCCGCGACGGAGAATCACGGACCGCACATCAATCAATCGTCGCGATTTCCCACAAAAGTGTGGAGGAATGAGCCTGAAAATAAGAGAGGTGGATGTAACGAGAAACGAGGGAAAGAAGAGGACGAGTCCGTAGGAATCACCAGCTCTTCGAAACCATGTCTGTACTTGCACAGAGAACCTCATACACCAACGATGAAGACGAGAAGATAAAGGTCACTATCACCCCGTGCAAAACCATTCCTGCTAGCTGCAAGAAGCTTCGGGGTCTAACTCCTCATCCTCCTCGTTGTACCACTTCCGCTTCTACCAACACACCCGAGACACCCTTCTCATCGGCAGCTTTCGAGACCAGAACACGGCGGAGAAGGCCAGACAACACCCTGGTTGGCTGTCTAAAGCCCTTTGCAGGCAAGATTGAAGGGTGAACGATGGAGTACAGACTTCCAGAAGGGTGGGGCAGAGGCTATCTTTGACGGGTTTGGCAATTGCAACCCCTCGAGGGTTTTGGACATGAAACGAAGAAAGACAACATGAAGTGGAGGCCGATTGAGCAATCGCGAATCGCGAGGAACTTTGAAACAACTCTGTCAGCGTCGGCAAAGTAAGAGCAGTCCTTGAGCTTACAATTGAAGAGAGCAAGACGACCAGCCGGAGAGGGGGAAGGGAGAACAGAGGGCATGGCAGTTCAGAAAAGGCAGCTCAGAAGGTCAAGCGACAGGCTGAACTAAGCCCGATGGCTCACAACAGAGGAAGATTGTGTCTTTCCTATTCATCGATGAATAAGCTCACGAATATAGCTCTATTCAGAATGTCATTAACAGATGTAGCTCATTGCTTCTTTGCTTTAAGCTTAGACGGTCCGCAGATTTTCAAGTCGATCGATGCTTTCGAGCACGAGTACCTCTCTTGATCTCGTCTGAACCGGTGCTCCTTTAGCTCTCTGGGAGTTCCCGGATGACTGGGGGCTCCGTAGTTACCTGCTGCTTCTTCGCTTTGCCATCTGGTCCGTGAATCAACTCGGGTCGATTCTCTCTTGCTGACTCACAACTGCTCAAGCTCAAGAACTTGCAAAATCACAGAGCTGGTGCGATTAAAAGACGCTCATCGCATATAATCATTGCTCTTGAATAGCTACGGCACTCATGCTTCGCACAAAAGAATCGGTCAATTTTGCTGTTTTGGACATGAAAACGTATTTGTTAGAAAGACCCGAACTGCCTTTTCGGAGTTCATCTGACCGAGCACCCCATGCGCAGCACACGGGCCGAGCCGATTGGTAATGAGAGTTGTCGTAGCTGCAGAATCCCACATGCCGAATGCACCGCAATTTTCATGGCTCGTGTACGCCCGATCATCGCTGATGTGCAGACGGTGTCGTCGCGGGCGCAGGGAACAGATGATGCCGTCAAGAAAAGACGGGCTGCGCCCGCGACAGTTGACCACGGAAGGTCGACCACTTTTGTCAACACGATCGGTTCGTCAATGGATTCTGCAGGCCAAGAAGGAGACAACAACTACAGCACAATCCAGCAGCAACCTGGCGAATACGGCAGCGCACATGATATTGTCGACTCCAGCATCCGCGAGTCTATCAGTGGACGTCACAGCGAGCTGTGCCTCGAGGCGATCACGATGGAGACTGGTCCTTCTTTGGGAGCCCCGCATCATCGTTGCCCTGCGTCAATATCTGTTATGCAAAAGCCGGTGAGGCTCACATCGATACGATCGACGATTGAGGGCAGCAACCAGGGGCGAGGTAGTGGTATGCTGAGGTTGAGCAAACGCGCGAGGACGGAAGAAACGGGTGGCAGCAGCTTGAAAAGCGATCTGCCAAGAAAACAGTCCCTTGCAGGAGGAGATGCACGAACAAGCGCACATGAGAGCAATAGCTGGCGCAGTAGGACAGGTGGAGCAGGAGGAGCGAATGGGTCAGTCGCGGCCACACAAGAGCTCTTCGATGTCGAACACCGCCTGACACCAACTTCACGCCCAACATCAGAACAGAGCAACCTCACTCCCCTGGCAAATCGCGATTCCAGTGACAGTAGCGTGTCAGATCGTGTCCGGCAGTTTCGCCGGCCACATCACGTGCGAAAAATGTCGCAGCAAGCAGGGGCTACTCCAAACAGCACGCCAGACCCAGTGATCGTCTACAAGAGGTCGGATGGACAGGAAGTTCATGGCCTACCATCCATCAGCCAAGACGAGTGGTCATACCCATCGCCCAAGACCAATGGGGCACAGCCAATTTGGGCGGAACGGACGATGCACCGGTCCTACCATCATGCTCGTCTCTATGTACCGGTCAATATGGTCTATCCCGCTGTAATGATCGCGCCAGACGTTTCAGCCCGGGCGTCGGAGAGCAGCGACGAGGAGGAAGACAGGAGTGATGGGAGTGACGAGAATATGCATGAAGCAACGTGTGAGTCTGGTGAGGACCAGCAGATGGTTTCGTCGAGGCACTCGACCACGGAAGGCATGGTGAGGATACCCAACGCGCAGGACCAAAGCAAGACGCGGGCTCGAGCGGCAGTTGATGACAATGACAAAGCCAGTAGAGAGGAGAAGGAGGACACGAAGGAGAACACGAAGGAGAAGGATGAGAACAAGGAGAAGAAAGAGGAGGCGGAGGACTTTCTCGAGCACCCTCGTCCGCCGGCTGTCGAGCTGTACGAGGTCGACTTTGAGGACAAGCCCGCGCAGGGCAGGCGAACCCGTCGGCGTAATGTTATCAAGCCGATAACACAGAGCAATGGACAATCGGCAAAGCCGTGGACGAGTCTCACGCCGCTGAAAGTGACCTCCTACGATCGTGAAGAAGATCACGATCGTGAAGAAGATCAACGGATATATCAGCTAGGAGAAGACGTCAACATCTACACGACCCATGGCCGGTCTGAGCCAGCGCGGATATTGGACATACGCGATTTGAACGATGGGCGACAACTCTTGGCAATTTTGTGGCTGTACGGACGGAAGGAAGCGGAAAGACAGGGGCTGCGCCGTAAAGACTGGCCTCCACACGTTACACACGTGCTCACCAACTGGCTCCAGATCGTCCTGTGGAACACCATCGAGGATCCGTGCTCCCCGCGCGAGGTCAAAGTGGCGGAGAAGCTTGTTTTGAACGTCGGTTCAGGTCCTGCGAAATTGCTGGCCGACAAGCGGCATGAGGTTGCGTGGACAAAATGGACGGGAGAGCAGAGCGAGACCGCGGATGAAGGCTGAAAGGGAAGGATGAAGGTCGAGAGGGGAGGGATTCGACTTTTGTTCCTCCTGTGACATTTGTGGTCTGTCACGCGAGCCAGGGACCCTACAATCGTAGGCTTCTTGTACTATCAACGCCAGAAGACAGCTGAGCTCCTATGCCGCGGCCATGCTGCAATGTCAGAGGACTTTGTTGGAGGGTCGGGATTGATCCACTCGTCACAGCTGCTAGATGGCGGTGTAGCCGGCGCACATCTGGACATACTCTTACGATCACACGGGCCTTGATTCCAATGATAAAGACCAGTCGATGCTGAGACCTCGTCTGCACATGATGCTGATCTGCGCCGGTCGGAGGAGGCTCCAAACTTCATCTTCATTGATGACAAGGTGATAACAATCACCGATCTGGCACAAAAGCGCAACGTTGCCAGGAACAAGGGGTCAGGTGCTATTCCGGCCCAGATTCCATCCCGAAGATGTCACGAGTGTCTGCCACCAGTCGATTCTTGGAGACATAGTGAATACTGTGTGCATTGCTCAGCACTACACATTGCAACAGCCGCTTACGGGAGACCACACATGTCGCGCTCTCCAATATCAATCGCAAGGAGGTGGCGAATACGTTGAAAGGTGGAGCGAAAAGAACGGCAGTAGCCATAGCCTCGAGGATTCGGTCGAGGGGCTGAAGACTGACGCAAGCTCGGGCATGGAAGCAAGATGCTTGTCATCCAACTTATACGCACCATAACCTCACTTGCCAAGGAGCCGAGTTACAACTGTGACTTGTACACCACCCCAAATGCGCTGGACCAGCTCGATTGGGTCGGCTTTGTCAGGTCTGCGAGCAGGGACGACCCTCTTTTCGCTGTCCAAGAGCGGAAATCGGAGCAGTCGTCGATGATCATTGACGGTAGGACTCGAGATGAGTCACCAGCTCACATTATTGCGAATCGTACGGAGTCAAGTTTGTGTCGTTGGAATCAAACTGATCTGAGTTAAGTGAACTTCATAGTGAATGACGATTGGGTCGCGGCCTCCACGTGTCGGAGTGTTGTGTGCAGAACTTGGAAGAATCCTCGATTCTGGGGAAATCTATCTACGTTACATCCATTCCTTAGGCTCGAGAGCACGAAACCGTATGCCTGTCAATCGCAAAGCGTCGAGAGCTCTACACTTACATTATGCTATCCATTGCCTGCAGCGCCAAAAGCAATAAAACACGGCATGTAAAATACGTTGAGCAAGGACTGCGTGTCAAGCCAAAGGCGTACCAAGCAAACGGTCTATGAGCCAACGGCGTATGAGCCAACGGCGTATCAAGCACAACTGATGAGCGTCAGTAGGGGAAAGAGCGATTGGGAGGACCATCGCCAGATATAGGTGGCCGCAACATCGTCGTAGGCATACGAGTACGCTCTCGGGCACGCCTGCTTGAGAGCCGGACTGGAGCTGGCACATCTGGAAGGGTCGTTGAAAGCCCCCTTGCAGCAGGCCTCATCGGTCGAGAGCAGAGTGCAATTCGACAGACAGCTCTGCACCGGCGTGACGAATGGTTGTCGGAGCTCGTCCTGGCCCATCGTCTGGGCCATCCTGTTGTCGACGGGACACGACCAGTCCTCAGCCGGGTGACAAGTGATTGGACGACAAGGCTGACTATCGGTCACGTTGGTGCAGTCCTTGGGCGGCGTGATGGTCCACGGATTGGTATAAGCGTTGACATTGGAGATGTCCAGCCACAGAACATGCTTGTCGAACTCCACCGTGGCCTCGACCAGACTGCCCGTAGCGCTGGAGGGCCCGGTGGCTTCTCTGTCATCGTTGTCGATCCAGCCGACGAAGGTGGACTGGCGTGTGGAAGGGTCTGGACTGAAAGAAAAATTAGCGCTCTGCAACGATCTGAGCTGGGCGACGGTGGGCGCAACGGTGCCCGCCGTACTAGGAACCTGAAAATGCATGTTAACATCCCGCACGCATTTGTTCACGACTTGCACGGTATATCCGTCAGCTCGTGGGAGTACGGATGCTCTTGCACCCAGTACAGCAACAGTGAAGGTAATAATGGTGGAGTATCTTGACATTGTGCTTCAAAATCTCAATGACTTAGCAGGGGAGGAGTGTAGATTCTTTCATTGTGATCAGCCTGTCCTCATGTATATATATAGGTGGTCACGACATGGCACGTTCAGAGCACATCGAGGCCGAACGTTGAACGTTGATGTTCACGTCACATCAGTCGTCACATCAGTGAGCGATCGATCTTCCATCTGGGGAGTGCAACCTTGGCTCCACGTCAGTCAATGAATACGACCACACTCAGCGTCATACGTCACGCCATCAAAAGAACACCATTGCTCGCGGGTCGCATTCATGGGGGATATGTCGGTCGAGATGCCTTGACTGCTTGTTCGATCTGGATCAGGAAACTGTTCGCACAACTTCTTCCTGAGCTGATCATGTAAGGAGAATCACTCCGCGTCCGCAATGGACTCGTCATGAAGCCTACAATGCAGTACCAAAACCCTTGGGGAAGACAACTTGCAGCTCTCTTTACTTGATTGTACTATTGGTCAGATCGTGGCAAGTCAGTGAATTAATTAGCTGAGGCGCTTCAAGATGCCCTCGGAGGATATGACGGATCTCTGACAGTAGTGAGAACTGCAGATGTATGGCAATAACAGAATTACGTGAATTGGTAGCCATTTTCGTTGCTTGTCTCATTCCTTGTTCACTTCAGATCAAGTGCACAGCCTACGTTCAATGATTAATTACTTGCACTCACGACTCTCGCCGAGGCCATGCGTTCCTTATCCAAGCTGTTCTTCAACTCAAGTGCGATGATGCTCGACCAAAGCCCACTGGATGTCATGATCGATAATCTGCTCTTTCCACTCTCCATGACTCGTTGGCCGAATACCCATCCAGCGTTCAGCCATAAGAACGCAGCCGACATCGAGTCCTCCATCACAGGAACAGCTTGTGGGACAGTGCAGTCCCACGCCTCTTCTTACTACAACGAAGATCTCGAGTCTGCAAGACGAAGTCCTGGGGCCAGCATTGCGTCTCAAGACCCACCCTCTCTGTCCGAGCCATTTTCTCCGTCCGAAGCCTTCATTCTGCCCTACTCGCGCGTCGGGGACGTGGATGCGCACAATGCTTCGGTGGTAAAGCTGCTGCGCGGCTTCGTCAAGCAGTCGAGGCGCGGCACTTTGTTTCCGGACAAGCTCGCACCTGCCCGTCGACGCGGACGTTGCTTCGCTAGTCCTCAAGTTTTAGAAGAGACTGTCATGTAAGCAATCTCTTCATCCTCATCTCTGACCGCCCGTATAGTACTCCGAGACGCTGACAACACTGACTCCAGGTTTCTGGACCTGACGATTGCTGAGGATGGAAGCAAGGGTGAGATGGTACCGTTTCTGACCAGAATCGATGTTACAGAATGATAACACTGCAGACATTTGCGGGACTCGCAGGATGCAACGTTGGTGGCGGGACGAAGGTTGCTGCAGTTTGATATAAAAAACGAGTGCCAGACTAGATGAGCCTCGTGAAACAGCGATCGGTTCGTGTAGATAAAGCCACTGACTGTGAGAGGTTACCGGAGATCTAAGTTAGTCGATCTAGTACTTCAATGATAGCAATAAAATCATATGGCCAAACACTTGCGAAGGGTTTCAGTGCCAGAGAACCGTGACTAGAGATTCGTCGGTCTCTTGCAGGATTTCTTGCGCTAAAGATGGCCTAGCTTTCCCTGAGTACAAACTACCTTAACTTCACACAGGTACATGTCATCTGTCGCATAATTATATCAAAGCACATAGTGGTAAGAGCATTCATCCCATGGTCGATCTGCTTTTCCCATCCTCGATACCGCTTTCAGTGCAAGGACGTCGCAGACAGAATAAGATGAGGAGGAACGAATATCACCGGTCAAGCAGGGTCCAAAGTTGGTGTGTAAACTTTGACAAGACAGTCATGCATTCTGGCCAAACATGGTCGTATCTGGTATTGTATGCTAGCACGTTCTTGATGATCACTGTCAGGTGACGGTATTGCTTGTGTGTAGATTTTCTATGGTGTCGGAGTGTCCATTTCTTTTTCTTGTCCTTGTCCTTGTCCTTGTCCTTGTCCTTGTCCTTGTCCTTGTCCTTGTCCTTGTCCTTGTCCTTGTCCTTGTCCTTGTTCTTCTCTTTCTTCTTCTCTCGCTGCGTCTCCTACGCTTTGCGTCCCTTGTCCATGCCGGTTGGCCGGATACTCAGCCGACTCTTCTATGATCGCAAGCTCTATAGCACTGTGCTCGGAATGATCTGATGAATCAATCCCATCAACCGCTCTACCTGTGAGATGTTAGACACGTCTGCTATCTTTATGACCTTGGTATAACCATATCAGAGGGCTCACGCATACTTCGCATCTTGATTGCCCAAGTTATGATTGCAATGAAGACGGTAACGACGAGGGTGGCGAGCGCAAGTAGGGCCTCGCGGGACCAGTACGTGTTGATCATGACTGGGACAAGTCGGGACGCTTTCAACGCTGTTGTATGTCTCTCGGCACAGTATATCCTTGTCTGTGCTCAAGGATGGTTCGTAATGTACCTTATCGATATATCTGCATATAGTGAAGGTTGAGTGGGATACGTCGTCCTCCTGTCTCCAAGCTAACAACTGATGATAATGTATTGATGTAGAGACGTTGACCTACCAAGTCAATCACAGTGTTCGGTCTTGTGCTACCTCTCCTCCCTTGTGCTACCTCTCCTCCCTTGTGCTACCTCTCCTCCCTTGTGCTACCTCTCCTCCCTTGTGCTACCTCTCCTCCCTTGTGCTACCTCTCCTCCCTTGTGCTACCTCTCCTCGCTGCATCCCATAACCCCGTAAGTGTCCAGTAAGATGACGAAGACTCCTAGAGCGTTCAAGGAGGCACGATGGAAGTGATACAAAGGGGCAACTCGATCTTTCCTTGCGTAATCTTGATACTAAGAGAGTGAGATGATCGCGAATCTGACATATGAAAAAGGCTCTCTCTCAGTTGGTGTCTGTTTCTAGGGTCTGTGGAAAACTCAGATCCAATACGGTTTAGTCCATACTTTGGCAGATCTCACATATCCCTGGCAGAGATACCACCCATGATGGTGGTGAGACCTGAGCGAGACGGCACTGTGACATTCCATTCGCGACATATGTTATGTATATATCACTAGACGCAATCGCGTCTTGCCAAGAGAGCACACATTTCTACGTTCAGGTCGATGATACGCTGTAGTAAAGTAGTACCATCTCGCTTCGAATACGTCCAATGATCTCAATAATGAATTTCGCTTCCGGGCACCTCAGAGACTCGTAGAGAGGTGGCGACCTGGGGAGATTGTGGATGGAATAGTCAACCTACATAGTTTCATGCTTTACCATTCTACGTCTACGCAAGCTTGACGTTTTGTCGATGCTGTATGGCAGCGAAACTTTACAAATCGTGTGTATCGATTGTGGTGGACTTGTTACTTTATCGTGTTGTACCCGGCCCCTCATACTGGCGTACTTGTTTCTTGACCATAGTATGAACCTACTCCTCTAAGTTATCCACAACTATTCCGCTCACGCTGTCCAGCAGAGCGATCAGCGTGTCACTGCCCTTGCCAGAGCAATACCTGTCCGTAGGGCATCTCCCTATCGACACAGTCGCCTCAAGAACATTTTCTCCCTCGAGCGCGGAAATAGAGACCCGTTGCGAACGGCTGTACAGCAATCAGTCTTGACCTCGAAATGGGAAAAGCGATGAATGTTATCCTTACAGGCCACGCCCACGCAACACCTCTTCCACTTCCCGCTTATGCATCCCGTATACATCACGCGACCAGTCGACCAGGTCCCTGCGATCATCTGTATCAGCACGTCATTTACTCCGAGAGAAGCACCACGAGCATATACATTTTGTTCAAGATGAATATGTAGGTCGTGCTCCCTCGTGGATGCTCGAAATGTGTTGAGCCAGTGACAAATACCGAAGAAGCTTGAGGGGAAGAAGCAGCCTCTAGCACGCAACAGACTACGTCGTAGCATCTTAAGTCAATTTCTCGGATGGACTTCTCGGATTCTTCTGGGGTGTAGCACGTTGCCTGCCACATCGCAGAACGAGCCTCGAATGAAAGCGCTCCCTGCTCCATCTGACAGAATTGAGATGTCTTGTTGAATGTCATCTGACCTTGCGTCTCCAATTTGCCGAGAAGAGCTTGTCCCATACCGCACTTGTCGGAAGTCAGCAGCGTCTCAGAGAGTTACTTGACTGGCCTGCTATTCAACCATGTAGAAAAGACGGCCTTGCAAGGTCTTTTTTCCGGCCACCGTTGGCCCGACAATGAGCATACGCCTGTCTGGAAATGCCATATCAACAAAGAATGACGAGTTCCACCTTCGCCCGAGCATTCATGTAATTTCTTTCTTAACGAATCCCGCAAAGTCACGGAAAAAGAGTTCCTCACTACAGAAGGTAGTTTCATGATCGACAGTGTTATCGCTCGATTCAGCGCATGAACGATCTTCGCACTCGCATCGGTAGCCTGGCATCAAGTTTTGTGATTCTGGGCATTCCCGTGCCAAGTCGCGAGAGCCATGACTCGTATTCTAGTACTCAAAATTAGTGGGATTCCTTGGCAAAATTGCGAGCGTTTTACACCAATTTTGCGCTTTCACGTCCCAAACACCACGTTTATTTGCCAGTATCGCCACCGTCATTGAATTTATGAAGCTGTAGAGTTAGTGGTATAGAAGACTCTGCATTAACTTGGGATTGGTCCAATTTTCTCATGGTTTACAGGTCTGTGGCTGACGTAATCGCACCTCTCCGGTATCAGGGCCGACATGCGCGGTCTTAGTGAGCAAGACCGCTCAGCCTTAGTAGACTTCTTCCGAGATGGTATTCGGCCTAAAGATGTATTCAGCTTCATGCCAGAGCTCAGTCCGAGGCGCTCCTCTGTGTATCGAGCGTGGCAGAACTTCCAAGCCTATAGTCAACTCGATGTGTTGAAGGAGGTTGATCGGCGTGGCCGGCCACACCTTTTAAGCCCTGCAGCAATAGAAGACATGCTGGATCTATTAGCTTCGAAGTGCGACTTCCTCCAAGATGAGCTGGCGGAGTATTGTAAGATCTACTGGAGCGTGGATATCACTCAACAGTCGATCAGCCGCTACCTACGCTCGCAAAGGTGGTCATTAAAAGTCAAACAACACGCTCACGTCGCTCGCGATGAGTTCAAACGCTCAGCTTGGAGGGAGGAGATAAAGGGCTACTTCATGGATCAGCTTGTATTCGTCGATGAGTCTTGTGTCAATGGAAGAACCTTCTGGAGGCGCTACGGCTGGTCTCCAGTCGGCACTCCAGCCACAGATATAAGGCTAAAGATGAAGGGGACTCGGTGGTCACTACTTCCAGCGCTCTCTGTGGACGGTCCGATGGCCAATCCACTAGTAATCCAAGGCTCTGTAACTGCAGAGGTCTTCGAGGAGTGGCTAGAGGTTGCTCTTTTGCCACAGATGAATCCGTTTCCAGCGCCGCGCTCGGTCGTTGTGATGGATAATTGTAGTACTCATAGGAAGGAGGTGAGGTGAAAATTGATGCTACTGGCTTACGTAATTAACGTCACTTCCAGCACGTCGTCCAAATTCGCCACCGCTTTGGGGTTGTCGCTCTCTGGCTTCCGCCTTATTCACCAGATTTTAATCCAATCGAGCCGACATTCAATGTATTGAAGCGCTACGTGCGGCGGCAGCGCCATCTGGCGCCAAAATATGGCGAGGATGATTATATAGTCAAGTTTGAGGCGTTCATCCAAAAGTGCTACCTAGGCTTCAGCTATGGGGTGGATTTTCGCAATATCTTCCAGAAGAGTCACATTTTTGAAGAAAGAACTGTAATTGAGCATTGATTAATGGAGATCTATAGCTAAACGAGCCCCTCAGCTGATAGGATCATCGGTGTAAGCGTTTGGATTGATGGTGACTGGCAGCGCATCGATGAACTGTCCTATTTCTTGAGCAATCAAACGCCGCAAACCGAGCTGTGATACCAACGCCTCTATCTCTTTATCCGGCTGGTGTTTCAACATGCGCAAAGTCCAATAGTCACGCTGGAGTCGTGAAAGGATTATCCGTAAGTCGTCAGCAGCTGTCGGCCGTCGATTAATAAGCACCGTAAAAAACCGCTCGAGGTGCTCGTCATCCTCCGCCAAAGCTGGAAGCGGTGAACTAGCGGCATCTGGCACTTCATAACGCTGATTTTGCTGGTCGAACTGCTGCGGCTGGTAAAAGGGTGGCGGAGGAGGATAGCCACTAGCTGCGAAGTTGAAGTATTGCTGCATTTGGCCACTAATTGACGATTCGGATGGCGTGCGAGGTGATGAAGAAGTGCGTGAGCGATTGTGGCGATATTGCCTCTCAGCCTCGCCACTAGCGTTTCTTATGACAAGATCAATAACTGATCTTGGAGGGTCCATAATCGAGCCACGACCGCCTTTCATTTCTGATTGCCAATGGCGGACTACATCCATGCCTATTGGATAGTGCTCGTCGCCAATTGGTATACAACCGTGGCCACCGGCGACGAATTTGCAAGTTCCAGAGGTGCATCTGTATACGTCTCTTACATGTCGCCAGAACGCACCAAGCTCGAGGAAGGCAACACCAGTTGTAATCGGATAAGGCTCAGATCTTCCAGGCACCGAGATAGGCTGGTTCGGCACACCTCCAGAGGTTGTTGGAGCAATTGGAGCGTTGTGTGGAGTGCTGGAGGTTGAGGGGGTCCTAATCGCTGACGACGCCGAGACATGCTGAGATGAATTCACTTCCAAATTCGGAAATTGCCTCTCTGACGATGTTGGTGAATTCGACCAATAATCGGTCACGATAAGCTTGATCTCTTTGCGCTTGTTCTTGAAGGCTAATTGAGCAGCTTGGATGACTACTAGCCAGTGGCGAGTCGTATCAAAGGCTGACCAAATGCCAGCATCTGAATTCTTCGTCAAATTCGTACTCAGCCGTGCAGTCCTTCTTCGACGAGACGCTGAGGTTAAACCAGCTCCGATAGCGTGGTCATTAGCAGCCGTCAACGAGTCGACGTCGAACTGCGCTAGGTCTCCCTCGGTGCTGACAACGTTACTATCGTTCCAAACAACCTCAGTGCCAAAAATGACGCTCCAGTGGACCATGATATCGACGATCGAGGGCGGAGAAGGATCCTTAGGAGGAGCTTGGCGTCGGACCGAGTGCTTGAAGGACAGAGGGGGGTCCCTCGAGGTGCCAGAACTAGCCACCATAGAGGTCTATGAAGCTAAAACTTCACCAGACGCCTTCTTCTTAGCACCTCTAGCGCCTCCCTTTTGAATTCTGTCAATATCTTTGAAGCCCTTGGTGGAGGAGGTCTTCCGAGATTTGCTCGAAGTCCTCGGCTTGGCAGGTGGCAGCTTCCTCTTTTTCGCGCGCTGTTCAACACGCACTTCTCTAGCGCTCTTGGAAACTACTGGAGGGTCATTATTGACCCTCTCTAGTGTCACCTTACGAAACTCGGCGACTTTGGTTGACTTTGAAGGGGCCTGACGAGGTTGAGGATTAGCCGACACCTCAGGCGAAAAGCGGCTAGGCTCCTTGCCCTTTGTAGACCGACTCGATTGTCGTCTCGAAGGAGGAGGTGACTTAGAAGGTGATGGATCAAATCGAACATGATTTTGCGAAGCCAGCTGGCTATCTAGATCATCTAAATCGTCAAGGTTGAGATCAAGGGGGGGGTCTGTAAGGGGGGAGGCCGCAGGGCTTGGGAACTTGCTGCGATCTCTTTCGACCTCCAGTAAGTCATCTGGCCCTAAAACCTCATCTTCTTCGGTCTCTCCTTCGGTATCGTCCTCGTCAACACCATACTCATCGTTTATAGGACTTGCAGCTTGATTGGGCGGCTCTGGTTGAGTCCAAGGTGGTTGCACATCAAGGTCGCTCGCCGAGCTGTCCCAACCCCCGAGGACTCGATCGCGCAATTGCGAAAGGCTCAGGGGGCCATTTTCGCTGTCAGACATGATCAAAACACCCTCACAAAGCTGTACAGCAGCAATTCAGAGCTTCAAATTTGATGAATAATGGATTATCTATAATGGGGGGCCAAATAGGCGTCATTTTGGTGTAGAAACGCTCGCAATTTTGCCAAGGAATCCCCCTAATTTTGAGTACTAGAATACTCATCCGCTGATCGGTCCATCGCTCGCACGCGATCTCCTCGTGTGCCGTCACATCACCTTCGTAGATGAGTGGCGGAGGGTCCGTTGCACACACATTGAGCGCAGATGCGATGATACGCGATCAAATCCCGCTAGATCTCTTGATCGATAATCTGCTCTTTCTACTATTCGTGGCTCGTTGGTCGCAGACTCATCCAGCACTTTGCCATAAGGATACATCCGACACCGAGTCCTCCATCACAGACACTGTTTGTCAGGCAATACGGTGCGACCTCTTTCGCTTTCTATGATCACGAAGATCTTGAGTTCGAGAAACGAGGCTTCAAATCCAGCAGCGCGCACCGAGGAATGTCTTCTCCACCCGCGCCCTTCGCTCTACACTACTCGATTGCCGGAGAAGTGGACGCGCACTATGCGTCGGTGGTGAAGCCTCTGCACGGCTTTGTGGAGAAGTGGAGAAGCGATACCTTGCTTTCAGACAATCACGGATTCGTCGATGTGGACGTCGATTGCCGTGTTCCAGAATGCGGGACGCGGCTGCTATGTCGGCCATTCCTCCCCGTACTGTCCCAGTCGCCCGTACACTTGTCCGTGACGCTGACGACCGTTTCTCTAGGATCTTGGATATGACGGTCGGCGAGGACGGAAGGAAAGCGGAGATGATACCATCACTGATCAGAATTGCTACGCGCTCTCAATCTCCATGAACGACTTACAAACGCTGGAGACAAACTATGGTACACGATCGTGAGGTGGGATCGAATAATTGCTGTTACATACCAACAACTCTAACCGAACGACGGACACAATATCTTATGAAGAATGCGAGTGACTGGGAGACTATCGGCCTGTAACAGAAGGTGTGCGCAATATTATCGACTCATCCACTTCCGTAGACTGCATCATGTTTGGGAGAACGACTTGAACGCATCGAATCCTTCCACACTCGGCGAGCAGGTCGAACGATGTGACGTCTGACGTCCACGAGCCGGTCATGTGTGGCATAACAAACACCACCTCTGCACACAACAGTCTGATCGAATCCGCTCAGGTTGCATCCTATTTCATGAGATCATGAAAGCAGACATGGCCACATTTTGGAAATCCTGTGGTGAGTCATCGGCTTTGAAAGTTCCATGACTGAAGGCTAACGAAATGGATGGTCAGCATCAATCGCAAGACCTAGAATGATGCTCTACGCTAAGCGAGCGTTAGCTCAAGCCGCTCGTCTCCCTATTGTAACCAGAGAAGTGAGAAGATATCTTGAACAAGACATACAGCCTCAGCCATCTCCACAAGTCATTCAAGCACCATCTCAGAACAG
This sequence comes from Elsinoe fawcettii, assembly GCA_007556565.1. Classification (NCBI taxonomy): domain Eukaryota; kingdom Fungi; phylum Ascomycota; class Dothideomycetes; order Myriangiales; family Elsinoaceae; genus Elsinoe; species Elsinoe fawcettii. Next base: position 58,060 of record SWCR01000019.1, on the reverse strand, counting down.
CCTTTTCAACGAGTCAAATCGACATTGCCATCACCTCCGGCTATGCCAGCATTGCAGAAGAATAATCAAAAACGCAGAAGGCCTCTCTGGACACGCAAGCCGCCGGCGGATTAGACAAGACTTTCATGACTGGTATGGACCTTCAAGCGGCACTACCATAGTGCCTTTTCGCTACTTGATACAAGGCAAATAATCCCTCCCTGCTAGTCGTGATATCGATATCCAAGATCTCGAATCCGTCATGGGAAGCCGATGATGGCACGAAGTGCTGCAGAGAAGAGAAGTAGACGAATGGGGGTATTACTGGTCAAGGGCACATTCAATGTTATTGATCAGCATACAAGAATCGATCGATCAACCAATCAAGCGAGAACGGTAGTGCATCAGCTATAGATTTTACACAATCATGACCAGCCACTGTTCCATATACGCGCTGACTTTCAGACACAGCATGGTGGATAGAGCAAGTAAAATCAGCTATCAGCAGGACTACGCAATGTAATGACGACCACTTTCCCAGCGGACGTGGAGAGGATCAGGTCAGAACCCTTGGAGCCTCATACTACGGTAGTGTCAAGAAATGGTAGGAAGGTACGCCGTGTCCTCGGACAATACCTGTGCCTTTACGGGGAAGTAACTACCGTCAATGATAACAACAGTTTGTCATTCGCGCCGGGCAATTCAGGTGTCGGCCGGCAGCATGCTATACACATTCTCTGTTATCTAATTGCTTACTTGGTATCAGAGGAAGCTCCTTGGGTCGATGGAAGTGGAAGTGATATTTAATACGCCATGTCAGGAAATGCGAAGAAGCCCGATTCGTGTCACATTTTGATCCAGCTCCCGGTGTCATACGCCAACTTGTTGACATATTGACCCATCATCAATCATTGAGAGATGTGGGTGTCAGTATCGGATTCAATCGAATGACAAGACATGAGGTCGCCTGCCGAATCTTCCGGATACGTCTTCCGCAGTATGTGACGAAGACTGTACCCAGCATCATACATCCACCCGTCCATATCTGACTGGCCAAGTATGGATGGGAGTCGGGGGAGTAGTTATTCAGAGACGCCGCGATCGGCGTTCCAACGAGCACCCCAAATCCTGCTGAGACATAGACGATCCCTAGAAGAGTAGCAAATATACTCTGATCGGGCCACATCTGGCCGAGAAGAATGGGAGGAAGTGTCGAGAGGATTCCAGAAGAGAAGCCATAGAGTACGAGAAAAACTATGTACGGCGCTCGCGTTGTGACTAAGATCCATGAGAACCCCAGGATACCCATCACCAGTGTACTGATACCAAGCATGATCTCTGCCGGCAAGCCCAGGTCTGAAAGGATTGCAAGGAACGTACGACCAAAGAAGTTGGCACCGTTGAGTATGATCACTGTGTAGAAAGCTCGGTCCCGTATGGCGAGGAAAGAACCGTCCTCGTCCGTAAGAGAAGGTTCCACAGTCCCTGCGTTCTGACCAACATAGAACATCATTGCTGGGACACGGTCAATGACGGTGACCGAGTAGGTAGCGCAGAACATGTACGGTATCAGCATGGCGCAGAACAGGAGGAAAGCCGCGGCGAGAAAGGATAGGTACGACGGATCTTTGAGTGTCGCGATCAGGGATGAGCGAGCCAGGCTCTTATTCGCACGTCCTTCTGCCGTCTTTGTAGGCCTTACCAGCAAGCAAGCAGTACCTAGCGAGCCGAAAACGATGAAACCCATAAGTCTGGTGGCCCAGGCGAAGCCTCGACGCTCTAGCAGAATTCGGAAGACGATGGGGTACACTATGCCACCCACTGGTGCTCCCGCAGTGACAAGACCCAAAGCCGTCCCTCGTTTACTGTCCGCGAAATGGCGAGGTATAATGGAAACGGATGGGATATACAATGCTCCAGAGCATATCCCTTGTATAATGCCTTGAACTAGCAGAACGTGCCAGTATTTGGTGGATACAGAGAGCACCATGAATGATGAGCTTAGGAGGAGAGAGGCTGGAATGATGACCGTGTAGAAGCAGCCTCTATCGAAGAGCGGTCCGGAAAGGATGCCGACGAGGAGAGTAAGGGAGGCCTGTGTAGTACCGATCCATGATATTGCAAAGGGAGAGTGACCTTGGCCCGACAAACTCGGTGAGACGGTTGAAGACTGGTAGTACGCCTGGTAGATACCGGAGCTTGAGGCGAGACCCCAATTGTTCATGAAGATAAGGCTACAAGCGAAGACTTGCACCCAACGGCTGCGGGGCATCCAACGAGCAAAGGCTTCCATTCTTGTCCACCTACGCCCAAATGCTCGGCCATTTTCTAGATACGCTCCGTTTGATGCCTCTCTCGTGAGAGGATACGGTAGCGTTACGGCGAGAGCAGGACCTCTCTTTGAATCTTTTGTCCTTCGTTCGTCCGAGCTTGCTTTTTCTTCGTACACCACATCCAGATTATTCTTCCCCGAGCGAGGCATTCCGTGCGCAACGCGTGTTCGCTGAGATTCGAGGAAGGCGCAGGTCTCCGGTATGTTTCCACTAAAGTACGCGGCGAGTTCCGTCCAAGTGTCTTGCTAAGGCGTCAACCGCCCATTGGAGTCCTGTGGTGAAAGGGACATTCTCGACTTCGGGGTGCGGGACACTTTTATGTCCACTCTCGCATGCAGCTTACTCTCCCATATGGCCCGTGAGATGGAACGCAAGGCTGACACAGGTCAAGGCTTTCGTCCCTTCCTTTCGGAAAGTCAGCCAGACTGAGCAGGCTTCCAAGCTGTGTGGCATCAAGTTGGTCGACCACCGCGGTGCGGAATGTCAACACTGCGGTCATGCCGCAACGGTGATACGATTGCAGCAGCATCATTCGCTGTGATTAGGGCCGATAGAGGTAGACACTGCTCGATCAAGAGTCCCAAAGATTCAGCTTCTCTGCCTATTCCGCACTGGTGGTAGGACGATCTCAGTCTGTTGGTCAGCATCGTCTAAGCGCCGCAGTACTGCCGCATTTTGGTATCCATCAATTCGGAATTCTCGCCGTGCAGCCTTGCATGACTTCATGAAGAACGTTGCTCCGTGACAACTCATGCTGAGATGAGCAGAGGATAGGACATGCTCGTGATTTGCAACGTTTCAAAGTATAGGCAAGTGTACAAATTGGAAGTCAGCTCCGCAAATGCTCCAAGCTGATTCTGCTCGAAGATCGTTATCAACCGAGAGGAGGTTTGAATTAGTAACTTACCATTGCTGACCGTAGTTTATTCATCAATACACATTCACTTGACCATCTCCACATCAGATGCAAGATCAGGCTGATGCCCTCTCCGCGTGTTCCTAGTATGGTATTGTGCGGCAGACAGGTGATGATGACAAATCAGGGACTTGTCTCGAGCTATGATTCGCTGTCCACTTGAGCCTGTCTGTCCTTTCACAAGCACCACTGACCGATTCCGGCGACAATCTGTCTGCTTCCATCGATCGACTGGGGCTGACGAAAAAGATCACAACTGTACAATGTATCAAGATATTTCGAGTCTTGGACTCTATCACTACCAAGTCATTTACAATGATGATTGAAGTCACCTTTCCCGTATCGCATGGCCCCTTCTCCTTGGCTCAGATGCAATCACTCCAGTCGTGCCACCTCCCATCCTGGCCTGGTACATCGCGACGCATGCTAGAAGACACTCGCTCTATATTCTCCCCCTCCGTCCTCTTCCTCCCCGTTGAATACGCTGGGGTCTGCAGATTGTTGTCAGCGGTAACGTTCTGCCGCGCTTGAGGTGCCGGCTGCTTCCATAGTCCTTAACGAGCTAACACTAGAGACGGTGCAGAGCCCAGGAGAGAGTCGATGTTATCGGACACTTGGGACCCAATTGGTCGTGTTTCTTCCTCATGGTGGCACACATGCTCTGGAGGAGCTACTCGTTCGGTAGACGGAGTTTGATAACTACAGAAAGACGCCTGCCACTGGTCCGCTGTTGGCATATGTTGCTGCGACAGCCTATCTGTGGTGAGAGATCCAGAGGGTGGCAACACAGACGGAAAGTGGCATCATCGAAGATCTGATCTATGCCATTGTGATTACTACCAACATCTTCCATGGGTTCTTGTAGGGCATGCTCGTGCTCTTCTAGTGTACATCCATAGAAGTTGTGGTACAATTCTTCGAAGAGTTTGTCAAGGTTGCGATCTTGTGCTGACACTTGTGCCTCGTTAGTGTCTGCTATATTGACTCGTGGAGACCTACTGTACTGCTCTTCTCCTTGCCGAAGGCTTATCAATCTCACGCTCGCGACATCTAGCTGGACTTCATGCTCTTCGCTAAAATCCCGCGCCTAGTAGTCGAACCCGGGATCTGCTTCAATTGCCTAAGTGTGGTTGCCAATGCGGCCCCAGAAGCCTGACAGATCTTCCAAGGCGTCCGGCGACTGACATTCCGTGGACGGGAGCTAAGTGTGTCTGGACATGCGGTCTTTCACTGTCCTTCGACCTGAGGCCAATGGCCGTCCGTCAAACGAGCCTTGTGCCGGGCGATCAGTCCCTGAAAGTCTTTCCAGTGCACATCTGTTGCCCAGCGCCATACTTCCTCAAAAACAGCGACCAAGCCAAGCAGGGTGGCCCGATTACTTGTTCCAAGCCGCAGACCGGCGACCGGCAGCATACGCATCCCATCATCGGAATTATACCACGAGAGATATGGGGTCCAATCATGGCCGATGACCGTCCAGCTGATTTGAGGGGCAAGACCATTACCAGTTTGATCCATGCGGAAGGAGGCTCCCGTCGAGAAACCGAGCTTGTGTCGGATGGCGCCAGCCTGCCATACAGCCAGCTGTACTTCCGCTTCTTCGCCACTGCCCGCTTTGCGCTTTACTTCTATCGGAGCGAAGAGGGGCAGAGTCTGTGTGAAACTATCGTTCATGTGACTCAGAGGAAGAGAATCGTGAGAACCTGAGATATGACAGAATTGTTGCATTGTTTGAACCCGCGAAGAGTCGATATCGAAGGCTAGGGCAAAGTCGGTCCTTTTGTCGAAAAATTTCGTGAATTGGGCGGTTTTCTCCGAGTTCTGAGGCATGTATTCGACTTTGTGGGTTTGCGAGCGTCTATAGCAGTGTTAGCGACGCGCACACGCGTCCGCGAAGCTGCATCTTACATGTCCAACACTTGAAATTCTTTCTTGGTCTTCGAGCGCGCGGCGCGCACTTTCGTCAACATCAAGAGCACATCGCGAACGATATTCATCCAGCTGGCCTCGTCTTGATGGTACTTGTCGCTTCTGCCCGCTTCAAGTAGGATTTTGTCCATGTCTCTGAGAAGCTCATCTTCTGTGATATCTCCAAAGTCAACGACACCGGCAGCATCACGCTCCAACTTGCTCCGCTCGACCATATCCAGTCCATTGTACAACCTCGGCGTCACGTATGGTTTCTTTAGTGCTGCCGTCAAGTTGCGCCAGAGCTCAGTGACTGGAGCGTTGCCTGGGATGGCCGTCTCGGCTTCAATCTGGACTGCTGGAATAGACGACCGTAAAAGGTGGATGATCTTGCGAGCGGGGCTCTGCGATCTCGAGCGAGATCGCGATGGTGTCGGCGCCTGAAAGGTCGGACGAGTATCCATTCGTAGGTCGTAGATGTCGCCAGATGCCTTCGGTTTCTTGGCTCGTCGTTGGGATGTATTTCGTGTAGGGCTGCGTCGCTTCAAGCTTCGGCCACGCGGGGGCGTTGTTGATTCGGACGTATATTTCTCGGACTGTCTAGCGGTGACACTTGCATGCATAGACATTTGGAGAGCAAACGTGAACTGCAAAATCACGACTTGGACACGAAGGTGCATTCGAAGATCGTCCGAGAGGGACTCTGCGATTCTATATGCCAAGACCGCGTTGCCCCGCCAACTTCCGCCCCTACACTAAGGGACAACTAGCCGGGCTTCAAGCGGCAACGACATAAAGTCTGTCTCCGTTTCGTTTCGTTTCGTTTCGTTCATTCAATCTGGCTTTGCACAAACGTATGGTCTGGTCTGTATGAGCTGTCCCTAATTGCGTCCTGCCATTTATACTCTCCTTTGCTGCCATACCTCATATGTCTCCCAAGTCTGGTTTTGTGCAAGTGTGACAGGGATAGCCACGTCTGCCCCTTGCTCTTTCTTTTGTCTGAGAGTCGAAGACCTGCATCAGCCATCCTAGACTAATCTAGGAGTTCGCGTCTCCTGACTCGGATCAAGCATAATGCTAGCCAGGTGTGTTGCAGGTAGTCCAGTTGCTGCGATGAGTTGCGGCTGGCCATATGATTAGCGGGTCTAGATACCTAACATCAGTGCCGATGCACTTGATCGCTGTCACTGTTGTCCGCTGCACAGGTCTCCCTCTACTGTCGCACATGTCACCTTTTCCGAGCAGCACCTTTGCAGAATCGAGCATAGATAGCAAGACTCCTGTCTCATCCATGTTGTATACATTTTCCGCCAACACCGCAGGATCACTCAACACCTGTTCAATCACGTCGAATCAATGCGTAGTGTTCTCGTGGTCATTTTTGTCATGACAGTTCCAATTTATCGCCTGCACTATTGCACTCAGTTCTGCGTGCCGTTCCTCGAAGGCTTTTGCCCAATTCTCGCCTGGCGGCTTCTGTGGTTTGCGCGATTCGGATCCATGTTCAGTGACGGTGAAGCCCAGGCGAGGTATGTACTTGATTCACACAGGCATTCCTCGCTTGGACGGTTGCAACAGATAAGCAGCCAGAGCTTTCTCCTCCACGGCAGTCAAATACTGTTGACTTTCAGCTTACAACAACTATCTCGCCATGTAAGTCGGCGGCAAGACTCCTTGAGAGACACTCTACACAGTGCGTCGAGCGTCGCTTGGGCGAAGCTGCCTTATTGTCAGCGTAATTCCTCGATTTGGTGAGTATAGCGACAGTAGTACGTCTGAGAACAGGATGATACCATACTCACATGGCCTACCCAGGGATGTCTCCGAGGCTAATTGAAACGAGTTCATAGCTATTGCGATAAACAAGACCCTGAATATGGTAACCACTGTCTACCCAATGTATGAGGACGCTCGTTTATGTATCAAGATCATGCGCTTATATCCAAGACATATGCCATCTCGAGGCCATGAAATTTCGCACAAGGCGTGGATTGAATGGGAAGCTCTTTAGCGTATAAGTGAGAAATTTCGGGTTACGAAATGAGGGGAACTTGGTACGTGGATGAGCGCTAGCTTCTATCTAAATGCAGTCTCCCAGAACCTCACGTGTTGGTCAATTCTGTCGCACAATCTGGTTAGAGGTGACAGCGTACTATAGTATTTGCCTTGTATTCAGTGACGCGCAGGCTGTTCCATACGAGTAACTTGATTCGCCCATTATCTTACGAGTTCGGTATGCAGGAAACAAACTCGAGAATATTTTCACCAATTGCCAATACACACGACTCTTTCACCTTAGTGCTCGATGACAAGCTGCGCCGTCGAATAATCGTATTCGCCCTTCACCGGGTGTGGCGGGATGACACGAACACCTTTCTTGAGGGATGGCTGGCGTGGCTCGTTTGGCTGGGCCGTCTCGGACCATGGTCGAGCTTGAGATAGAATGATCACTTGGTCCTCGGCACTTAAGGTCTCTGATTGACTGAGCAGATAGCCATTCGATCGTCTACTGCGACTGTCGCGTCCTCTCACCTGGCTTGCTGATAGCAGACCGTGCTGAGCACATCATCGAGAAGCAGATCCAAGTCCCTACACTTCCATTGATACAGTATGATATCGCACAGGTCATCAGCCACTACATCACACAAATGCAGCGACATCATCGATCGACCTGCTACCATTGCTCGGTCAAGATTCATGCAGTGGCGTGCGCGATTGACGGCCATGAATACCAGGTGTAATTTTTTTTTATTTTACACACGGCTTGGCAGGCGTCAACCCGCTAGCGCTAGCCTGTTCTGTAAATCTGTGGAAACGCGTTTCCACAGATGGACAGATTTGGGCTAGTATTCATGCAGGGCAGATTATTAGCACGGCTGGAATTTGAGCTCGCATGGTCAATGTGCATGGACAATGTGCATGGACATGAATTGAGGAGCCATATCTTGTCAATTCGACCAACCGTCATTGGTCCAGAAGATAGTGCTCCTGACCTATTCCGATGCGAAAACTTGTGGGGTTCGTGCAGATGTCCTTGCCGAGTGCCTTGACGGCCTGAAAAGTCCCATACAGGTCAAGAAAATATGGTCGTACGTCACGGTACAAGAGGGTGGGCGTGTCCTGCAAACGATTCGTCTTTCTTCACCCCGAAGAGTAGTCGCAATTGAAGACCGCTAGCTGCTGTTCTGTGCTCAGAGGCTTGGGCAGTATGATCTTTGCTCGATTATCTGCGAAAACGTCTGAGTAGAACCTCCTGAAAGGGATTGATAGTTGCGATTGACGTACACGCAAAACGCCAACAGCGTCCTGAGGTAAGCATGGCCTATCGTATTGCCATCATAGTTACACTTCCTGATGACTCGCAGAATAGGTTCTCTTTCTTGGAGCTTTCCCGCTGATGAGGCCGCCGCTTTTGCGAACGACATGTCTCCCGAAGGATCGGACGTTCCTGAAACATTTGGGAGCGACGACCCAGCGAGTGAATACGGCGAGGAGGAGGAGAAGATGAAGATGGTTCCAGTGGCGGAGGTAACCCCGGAGCCGAAGACACCTGCAAAGGCGAAGACAATACCAGAAGCCATCGAATACTTCCAGGTCAAGCGCGAACACGTGGACGGACAGCTTGTTCCGAACATCCTGCCCAACGATAAAGTCATGTCCGAACAATGGAACGATCTGGGACGGATCGAGGAGGTAGACTATCATGGCGTACAAATGAAACGTGGCTGTGTCGTTAGGATCCAGACAACGCAGATAAGTGCAGGACATACTAGCTGTGCTATAATACTGGACATTCGAAAACTTGGGGAGCAGGAGAAATATGTCATTCTGGTTGCCTACTGCGCTACAAAGCCCACTTCTGCAAAGAGGAAACGCAGGCAGAGAAACAACGCGGGAGCGGCAGCTACATTCATGCTAAGTAACGCGATAGAAGTGTTCCCACACAATGTCGTGGCTACATTTCTGAGCGACGAGATACTCGATTCGAAGCATGATATCCTAGACACGTTCGAGAGGGATACATCTGGAAGAAAGTCTCCGAGGTGGCTAAGGCCAGATCACCCCAACGTAAAGTGGGTTGCCCGAACGGTTCAAGCAGTATTGTATCCACCGATTCAGGATGAGTCAGGCAACGAACAAAGGACACAACAAAAAGCAGACTGATATATGAAGCGTCGTATGTTATCCATAGAAGCCGATACTGATTTTGCATACACTGCTAGCCAACGAGGACCGCTGAAGGTACTACATACTAAGCAGCTATGCTTTTAAGCTGTGAAGTGTATTCATGGATGTCAATTGTCCACGGCCGACCTGTCGTCTCCGACTTTGCTGGGGATGAATGGATGTTGAGCCCAGTCTCGTGCTAGAATATCGTTGCTGACGTTTCAGGTTGTCGTAGCGGGAGGCAGACAAAATGTTGTAGCTTGAAAAGCGAGGTGTTCGTGATGGAGATATCTTGAAACTACATGTCCCATGCAGGCAAGTCTATGCTTGGGGTGATTGCAAGGTTCTGCTCGGCCAGCTACGTCCCAATCCTCGTGTCTGCGACCACATGGGCCTGCGTTCAGTGGTAGTATTCTCTGTCGGGAGCGCCACCAATGCATTTCCGAAGTGCGCGACATCGAATTGACAGGGAACAATGTGCTGGCTCGTTTGTCCGATCCGACCTAGCGAAAGCGACCTAGGCACTGGAGGACGCCAGCGATGACTTGAATCATTGGCAATATAAGAAGCCAAGGCCGACGTGTTGAAAATGAGATCGTGTGGTCTCCGAGACGTTGCGACGTCATATGTATGATTGGACGCCACCCAGCCAGGGCTAGCCTGTTCGGTCGGGATTCGAGGGCGGTTCAAGGTCTGTCTTCAAGAATCACCCGTCTCAAAACGGGAGAAGGTTTCTCGAAAACGCAAGTATCGGATATAAAGGAGTGTAACGCCGAGCTACGTATCTTGTCGGCGCAAGATGATGTAATGGCAGAGAAGATACTTGCGCCCGCGGACAGGAAACGCATTTTTACATTTTCTTCATTCGACTTCGAAAATTGCTGCAACCATAATTATTCATCAATTTTCTGTTGTGCCACTCTGCCACACTCGCGTTCTAATTCCTGCTTGATTTCGCTCTCGAGCATGGACGTCTATGACTACATCATCGTCGGCGGAGGCTGCATAGGTGCTTCAACTGCGGCGGCCTTGCAGAAGCAGTCCGCTGCCTCTCGTATCTTACTAGTGCAAGGAACCCACGACAAAACGGCATCTCAAGGAGTGCGGAAGATTGTACGTGAGCAGTACTTCGATGCAGAGTACGTCGACTTAGCCCGAGTGGCAATGCACAAGTGGAAATCGTGTCCGCCGTTTCGAGAGTTCTATCACCATACTGGTTGGATCCAATTTGTCACGGACGAGAATTATCGCCCTTTCGCCGACCCTCCGGATGAGCGCCAAATTCAAGTCGGAGACGTGACGCTCTTCCGCGAGCACATGCCTGTCCTAGATGACAACGAAAGACTGTGGTTCTACGAAAATATAGGCGTGGCCGATGCGGCATTGGCATTGAAGGCGTTGATTCTCGAAATGGAAGGAAAGGGACTCAAGGTCCTGAAGGACGATATCTTCCGACTGATTCTGGACAATGGTGAATGTCAAGGCGTTGAGCTCGTCGACGGACGTCAAGTGTTTGCAAAATCGACCATACTGGCAACGGGCGCCTGGACACCAAAGCTTTTGAAGAAGTCCGGTCTTTATGAAGAGCATATGCGGGATTTCTTCCAGGTCACGGCAGTGGGAGTGGCACAGCTTCAGCTGAGCACTGAACATCGTAATAGGTTGCAATCAATGCCGATACTGGTGGCGGCGGAAGGTAAAACGTTTCACCCAGATTCTTGAGGAGAAGTTTTCCGCTGACCCTCTGTTCAGGCGAGATCTTGCCGCCGACGCAGCAGCAAGCATCACTTCAGATTACGAGCACGGCAACCTTTGATATCTGTGATCCTGACACCTTGACTGGGAGAGGTCCCGACTATGACGGTGATGACGATGAGTTGCTCGCGACAAGGAAGGGAAAGAATCTGACACTCCTCAAAAGACTGCTGCCTTGGGCATATGATAGTGATGGTGACGGTGAAGATAGCGTCGTTTATGATTTCTGGCCGTAAGAGTACCTCTGCTAATCTCGCTTCTATTATGGCTGAGTCGACCTAGGGAGCTCATGACGCCAAACCAGCATCCCTTGGTGGACACGATCCCGGGTGTCGACCGCCTCACTCTTGCCGTTGGAGGTTCATACCATTTCTACAAGTTCCTCCCTGTCATTGGCGAGTATATTCGCGACGTTCTTAGTGGAAAGAGAGAAGGAATAGCGAGGAAATGGACGTGGCGTGGCTCTCGGGTCGAATCGGCGGTGCACAACGAAGTCGTTCCCGCCAGTACGTGACGCGGTGTGTTCCTGCAATGACTGGATCCTGCCATAGGAGCGCCATCAAGCTTTCGAAGGACGCGGCTCGCTGACAGTTGACACCTATCTGGATGAACGTGATGTTCCGAGCACAAATCGTCGCAACGATCGCTGTATCGAATGCTGCATATGTATTCCTTCCCACGGTGCATTCGAAACGCTTCAAGATGCCCTCTCTACCAAGGTATGGCTCACGGAAGATCCGACGGGGTGGAGCCTTCGAAGATGAGTTTGACAATGACGTACGGTATGGAAAGCGTCGAAAAAAGTATACAACACCGCGCACGAAGGAACCATGACTTAATTGGATGGTTCGAATGCGGCAGTCCCTGGTGCCGTCATATCAGTGGGGAAAGAGCTGTAGGCACGCCGAGGGATTCGAACAACAAATCCTTTCCCCTCAGCACTTATTTCAACACCATAAATGAAGAATGCAGGCGAAGATTTCAATTTTGATGCACTTTGCTCTACCAACCCACTTGAATGCCCCCGTCAACATCACGCCAAGCACACAACACGTTCGCGACGCATTGCGACCGTCATATCTTCCCACCATCCGTCGTCCACAATGTCTCCCATCAGCGTCAAACGTTCTTCCATCTGCCAGGTGTGAACCGCGGCGACAAGGCAGCACACGTCGTCAACATTCTACAAGAATCAGCATTGCGCACAATGTCAGCTAATGTCAGCCGGAGAAAGTGTATCAAGGGCATACCGAAACATTCTCACCGGCAATTCTGTCGAGTCGTCGCTTCAGCCCCCAATACGCGGTCTCGTCAGGAGCACAGACGCAAGCTATCACGAAGGACCATGCTGGGTGTATACTACTATAGTATTCACCCTCCTCGGGTAAGCAGTTCAGATGATGGTGAAGTAGATCGAACGTGCATCGCATGAGCGGATGGCGTGGCGTGTAGCTATGACGTGTCAGCTTGCGTACCATGTTTTACCTCACGATTTGATGATCCTACTGTTTGAGGCGAGCTAGACCGTAGAGTTGTGTCGCCTGTCTGTACGATTCGGCAGTATGCGAGGCAATCACACAGCTCTGTAAGACCTCACTTGGATCAACTGATATGTACGATGCCATGAGTCTTCCGAAGACATGACCATCACCGAAATCATTGTACTCAGTCGGTCAGCACTACCGATACACATCTTCGCGCAAGTCTGATGGATTGGCATACCTTGACAGGCTTCCTGATCGTTGATATCAGCCAAAGAAGCTCTCTGGTCAAGCCTAGAGTACTGTTAACGGTAGTGAGAACTTCGACAGGCTGTTGAATGATCCAATCATCGTCAATGGTCGTCCAGGGGCTATCAAAGTGGATAGGCAACATCGTGGCTGCAAGGATACGTACACTGGCCATGGTGACGGCCGCATGACTGCCCTGCTGATAGGTGTCCGTGAAATTGAAGAGATACTTCGTCCACGGTCCCGGATATGATGCCGGACTGAGAGTAGCATGGTGAAGCAACAAGGCAGCTCGGACGGCTACATCCTGTCCTGTACGACCATTCTGAAGCGCATTCCATATCTCTTGCAGTGCATGTTTAGCACAATCCATCTCTACAAGCTCGATCTTGTGTCTTCGTGCACTTCCTTTTGGGAAGTACTCCCTGTAGTAAGCCGCGCTCAGTGCGAGAACGGTACTGTACGATAGATCTCCCAAGAGTGCTACGGGGAGAAATTCATCGCGGTACGAGTTGTGTCGCAAAATAGTTCTACCGGCGACCAGTGGACCAGTGTCTATAGTATCAGTATGGTCGGTATCACAGTGCTGATAGCGTTGCTCCTTGATACTTACAGAAGTTCAGAAGATCGGACCGTAACTCGTCGGGACCGGTAAAGGGACATGGCGAAAGGACGCCAATCTTGATCAGTCCGAGGGGGGAAGGTCGATAGCTGTGGAAGCTACGCAAACCATCTTCCCAGCTTCTTGACTTGACGGTGAATGTGGCATCGTGGAGCGACGAAGCTTCGTCTTGCAGTCGCGGCTGGCAATGGCTTTCTGCACGGTTTCGCCAGGTGAATCGATGCTGTCCACAGATCCCCGATGTCACATCGTCGAACGGCTTCATGAATTCGTTTCTGATGTCAGCCGCCAACTTCGAAGCCTTCCACTTCGCCATGGCCACTTTGATCCCACGACCGGCGAAATTGTCCGCCAACTTGATCAATTGCTGCTTGGTAGCGAGGAACCTGTACCTAGAACGAGTCAACGATGTCTATTTGATGGCATCAGGGTGTACTTACATGCTCTCATGCTTGTTCGGCAGGAAGAACAGACAAGCATCACCACCTAAATAGGTGGTGATAGTACGGTATTTGCGGCCTTGCTTGGCCCACTTGAGGTAATCTTTCTTGCAGCTTTCCCTTCCCTCATTGTCGGTAGTGTGTTGGAGATCAAGGACGAAATTGATGCCTTCCGAGCTCGCTCTTCTAGCTTCTGATCGGGAAAGCAACTGGAAACCATCGGCGAAGGCTGTGCAGATGAAACGCCACATAATCCATGTTGAATGCCGCGATGGTTCGACTGTCTTGAGTAGTGATGTTTCCACGGTTTTAGACAGTGAGTACAAGGATGGAATGTCCGTTGGATATCCTGCGTGGATGGTGTCGAAGAATGTGCCGATGTCTTGTTGCCATCGTCGATATTCGTCTTCCGAAACCAACGATAGGTCGATAGACGTGGTATCTGTTCCCAAGTCCACGAGCAGTCTTGACTCTGCGTATATGCCAAGCTGGCCATTCTCGAGACTAATCGCGCGACTCCCGTTGGGAGCCGACTGATCATCCTCGGGTGTCGTTGATTGCACTTTCGGAAGGCGCGCAACTTTGGTCATGTGTCCCGTGGGACATCTAGACACCGCCTTTGTTACGTCACGCTTCTGTACATCATGCGACCCCTTCAGCTTGCTTCTCTGTCGCTTGTACAATCCGGCAGTCAAATCCGTCCGTAGCGTTTCCATTCCCTATACAAGATGAGTAAGCCTGCTTTTGTTACACTATTCTGACGACTGAATCACCTGCGGGATAGCCAATAAATCTGACAAATGCTCAACACAAAGCTCAATTTCATTAGCCATCTTCCAGGTTTTCCGAGACGCGAGACACCCGTTGATGTGTACGAACAATGTCGAATGAGAGGTCAAGTGGTGATGTGGTTTAGTCCAAGCAAGTGTCAGCAACTAGATGCCTGCGGGACTGGAGTAGGAGGCAGCGGATCGAGGCGCGCTGAGCAACAGGCACTGGAAAAGTGACATTTTATTTGATGCCTTCCCGGTCACACGCTGCTGACCGGTCTTGGCTACTGCATAATGTTGGCTGCGCAGTCTCACCCGTCCGCGTTCCGAGGGCGCTAGATCATCTCATCTGATTTGCGGGATCGATGTTCTATTGACGCATCAATCGTGCTTAGTGCCCGAGGCAGGCACTAGCTCAACTCCACATGATTTCGTGCCTGCAATCTAACTTACTCGCGTTCAGCATATCTGGCACAGAATCCTAGTCAATACAGCTCGTTGGTCAATTGGTGCAGGTCCGTGTTTCTCTCAACAGGCGTTGTCTGCTCTGAGAAGTTGAAAATGGATCGTTACGTGGCATATATATATTGCCAGCCATTCGAATCATTGTTTCGTAAAAGCATGAAAAATTGCACCTGGATAAGCGAAGAATGTCTAATATCTCTTTTATAGTCCGCGAATCCTTACTGGAGCGTTCCACTGTATATGAACTTGTGCTCATAGAAACAGAGACTATATTACTTTACGAGGATGATGCCTGCAATGATCACGGGGACAAAGGTGATACATCGATTACTCAGTGGTCGGTATATCGTTCGAGTCCAAAACACCCAAATATTGTCGAGATTTCTACGCTGCCATCAGTCATGTCAGACCTTGTCCTCTCGCACTCTCCACCGGAGTCCTAGTAGTCGTAAATACCTTCTGAGTCATTCCCAGCGTCTACTATCTCCCAAGATCTCGCGGTTGGTGTGCGTAACACACACTTGCAGATGGAGAGAAAGTGCCGGCGTAATGATATTCTCGTACCCACTGCAGCCTCGATGCCAGCCGGTCCATGACCAAACTTGCACGGCCTTGCCAAGTGTGACTCTCATCAAGTATACGTGATGCTCTTCAAAGAACACCGATCGCAGACATTTGCGATCCGGCACTGGGCCATCCCTTCTTTGGAGTGCAGTGTAGGCAGGCCCGGTTCAAATTGTATGTCCGATCTACAGTAATGAGGAGACGTGGGCCCTACCTGCCCTCGCGACATTCAGTTGCGCTTGCGAGTCCTATTGACAGTCCATGGACGGTATTACAGTGTTTTGATCCAGATATGATGGTAAATATGGATACCGAGCGCTATTCTCGCGTGTTGACATTATCGAGGCACAATCTTGCGCTTCAGACCGACATGCGAGAGCCATTGTCTGCGCGAAATCCTGTGTAGCCATCGTAGTTATTCAGAGGACTACGATTGCATAACCAGTCGAGATTTATACCTGATTGTTCCTCTCGCAGATACAGCATTCATCTTACCGATCACAAACGGTCGTCATCGGCAGAAGCGGATGTGTGGTGTCAAGTAGGACGAAGCGCAGACATCGTTGTTTGATATGTCAAACGATTATGTGTACCCATACTCTGTAGTCGCTGAAGCCGGACAATCTCAGGAGACGTGCGAGTAATGTCATTTGACCCGCATGTGACTTCTACAGGTCAGTATCGAGACTGACATCGATACTCCATCCCGGTGCGACACCATCGGCGTACCACCCATCGGCTGATGCGTTGTGGCTAGTACTTTTTAGAGTATAGAGAGCGCAGAGAACGTCCTGAGCTAAAAGCATTATTGTACAGGACGTTCGATGACTGTTTTCAATGCTCAATAAGCTGCTAAAGCGGTGTTATAGGCTCAAACATACATTGTTCATCCCGTGACCAGTTGGCTTTGCGAACTCATGACTATTCAACAGCTGGACGAATACAGGGTATTATGACTTGCAACCTGTACGAAGACGTACCCTTGGCCAGTCCTCCCTTTCTACAGAGGTCCACAATGAGTCCAGCGACGCGAGGAGGCGGAGCTCACAGACGGACCATATTGCTCTGCAAGGACTTCACAGCGATTCGTCTAGGACTCACACAGAGTTTCCATGGCAGGAGGAATATTGTTTCGTGACCTTCTTTCTCGCATATAGGTGAACAACACGCCAAAGCTAGGTACGTAGACGGGACGCAGACACTGATACATACGGTTGACACCTTCCGCTGAGTATATCTGCTTGTACACACCACGAGCTTCGCATTTCCCTCCGAAGAACGAGATTCGATATATTTATCTCCAGGAAGTGCCTTTCGCGCGTATTGCGGGTGATCAGAAACACAACATCCGCGTAAAATGGTCGGATCGTTTGGAATGGTCTGTCTATCGATTTGTCAGACACGATCTCTGCGCGACGTGATGGTTGTCAAAGACGCAAAACCTTGAAGCCTGAGCACTTCAAACGGGACAAGCGAAAGCTGATGATAAAGGTGAGAGTCGTCGCCATCGCCGACCTTGATCATGCGAATGGGTCATTCCCCCACGCATTCTATCACGACTGCAAGATCCGCCGAATCTCCTGCACCTACCTCTGCTTCTAACAAGTGGGCACATGTCGAGGTTGCAGGCTAAGGTGGAGGAGTCTTCGGAAAACAACGGGCATACCATTTTTTGTATAATTACTTGATCGCCCAGCTCGACTGTTTTGCATGGGATCGTCCCAATACACCTGGCCGAGATGTAGTCTGTTCGCTGTACGTGTTCACTTCCGTCTACACGATATGAGGATGGAGTCAAATGAAGAAGTACCTTGCTTCTTTACAAATGGTACCGTGCCACGTCTACTACACGCTGATCATCACCCCCCTATCCTCCAGTATGTGGCACAGTCTTGTCCCACATCCTTCCGAGAACATTTCCTATGCCGCTGATTGGTTTGAATGAATCGAGCTGCCGCACGGCTCACTAGTCTGGTCTGTATGCTTCCACTGTGCCTTATTTCCAGCCTCGCCGTACGCTGCGTCCGAGTTCGATTTGAAACAATACCCTGTGAGATTTTCCAAATTTGGTTTTGCCGTTGTCCAAATTCTTTCTCTTCACGCTGAGCATCAGCTCAAATTTCTAATAACATCACCCCGGCATTCTATACTGATCAAATCCCTCTCATCCACTGGTAAAGTGCTAGAAATCATGTTTCGTTCCATCAGACTACCTCACCGCAACATCCGCCTACCTGCCGGTCGTCATGAACACAGTACAAAAAGACCAATCCTTCGCCTTTCTCAAGCCAACGAGGAGTCATTCACATCCGTCACCTCGGATACAAGAGCTTAGTGATACACAGGGAGTGCCCGTGGTACGCGATGCTCAGGCCGCGCAGAGAGTGCCAGAGATTTCGCATACTCGTGCAGTTCCTGAACTGGAAGCACGAACACTCGGGAGCGATGCCATCGTAGCCAGCCTAATGAGGCTTGTCTCCGCGTTGGAGGATTCAGAGAACCGGCTCGAGGCAGAGGTGTGTTGCCTCAAAGGACATGTAAGTGGCCTGCGGGATGACATACGGATCCGGCTGGAACCTTTCAGACCGGGAGGGCAGATCATGGATGGTCTCAGCAATTGCTGGATGTATACTGCCAGAGTCATAAATGAGCCTGGTTATCGGCATCCTGATCCGAGCTCGGACACTCAGTAACCCACCACGGTATGGCAGACAGCATGGAGTGTTCGATATGGCCGCGCCAATCGCTTCTTTACATGAGGAAGCACCAGATCGTTCGTACACATCACAGCAGTATCGTGTGATACCGACGAATGAGTGACCTCCTCTACAGTACTTTGTTGCAGGGGTACCAGCACTTTCTGATGGCCTGCAATATCGCGTCGATTCATATCATCCTGTCAAGACACACCAGAACGTATCTGAGAGCGAGACTGAAGCACAGCTTATGTTTGGATCTCGACCGCTGACTTCATCCACCACTACATCATCTTGGCGGCAACAATACGCCCAGTCAACTAAGCGTCTTGCTGTTGAACAACATGAGATCGTGGTCGCTCCTCTTGACGAGTCGTTAGAGGAGCGGAACAACAGAGGTGTCGCAGCAAGTCATGGAATGCGGCCCATCAGAATTAATGACGATTCAATACATCATAGCCAGGTGGCGGCAGGTCATAAGAGACAGAAGCTCGCAGACTTACCGCCACCCGCCGACGGTAATAAGCTGTTGGCGTCGATCCCCGTCGCTGGAGTAATCCATCCTCCGAAAAATGCTAGCGGCGGACTCCGCAGCTCTCATAACGTCGAGCCAGCCCGCAATGAGTCTATGAATTGGAACGGCCCCCGATCTGGTGGAGGATCTGTAGGGATAGTACAACAACGCATTAGTGTGGAACATGATACGATCAATGGCACACGTGCACAAGAACTCGACCAGATAGAACGGCCTAGAGATCGGGCGGACAGATCACGGTACATTAGAGAGTGGAGAACAGATCCTCCGGGACAGGAGGGAACAAGCGGCTCTGGAAAGGAGAAGCCAGAGAAGTTCGTGGATTGGAATACCATGGATATCAAACGAGGAGAATCTCTTCTCCAATTCCCTCGAGATCACGGCAATCATCCTAGACAACATGCTCAAGCCTGTAACATTCTACCTCGACCTGCTGGCCTTGGTCGTGAGATCCTTCCTGCGGTAAGCCTCGCCAAGTGTAACCGTGACAATACCGCCGCTGGTGCACATTCACCGATCGTCCGAAGCTCGAGTAAGAAACCCCGTAAGAAGCCCAGACGTGATTCTTCTGGCATCTTACTCCGCAAAGATGGCTATCCAGACATGAGAGCTGTCACCTCGTCACAAAATCTCCGCAACATGTCCGTAGCTCGGAAAGAGGACGGAAGTAGTGACCTGCCGAATCATGGGACGATCAAAACGTCATCGGAGCAGAGCAGTGATTGCCAGGATGATCAAAGCTCGGCAATTGCTAGCAGTGTGACAGGTACATACGCCAGGCCCACGATCGAGAGCCGTGGCAAGCGAGAATCATCAGTGCAGGCTCGCTCCGACTCGGCCGACATGGATGAGAAGGAACGCACCTTACAAGAAATATTGAAACCCCGAGGTCAAAAATACTGTGCGGTGCTCGACTGGATGGCAGTACGACTCCCCATCGTGGAGTCGAGCAAGTGCAAGCGACTGGGAATACACAGACATCAGACTCGATGTCAAGGGGGATCGTGGGAAATAATGCCTGGTCAGTGTGAAAGATGATCGTTCCACCCCAATTAGCGTTGCCAAGCACAATATTGACCTGCTTCGTGAGGCAAGCATCTTTTGTGCCAGGTATATTTAGGAGGTATGAGCAAGATGGTCGCTTTCGCCAGCTTTCGCCAAGAGGGTCGCGAGACTTGCTTTGCTGTCGCGACTAAGTGGTAATGTAAGATGCTGATGATCTGCTATCGGTCAGGAGGAGGAAAGTGGAATCCGGAGGAACGAGTCCTGACGTGTCAGAAGCCACAGTACAGTCATCCCTTGAGAAACAAACAGACACTGTCTGATCTGGTTGTTAGTCTTTGATGGTCCCTTTGCGCATCCTTCGTTTGTAAGTAAAATGTTGCCACCGTGTCTTGTTCCGGAGCACGCGTTCTCTCAATCTTGAAAGGCATCAGGCTGAATCCGTGGCCTCCTTTGAGCAATACTTCGCTATCGTTGCTACGAGAATAGATGAATACCAGATTCTGCCTGAGAACACCTACAGCATGGATGAGAAGGGCTTTCTTCTTGGAAGGGTTACTAAGTCCAAACGAGTTTTTCCAAAGGACCTGGAAGCATCTGAGAAGCTTCTTGAAGCTGATCAAGATGGATCAAGAGAGTCTATCACAGTTGTGGCCACCATCTGTGCTGATGAAACAGCTTTACCCGCTCTCTTGATCTATGATAGTACCTCTGGCTCCATCCAAGACTCATGGGTCCAAGACTTCAACAGCAATGAGCATGAGGCTTGGTTTACTTCTTCACCAAGTGGCTGGACCTCTGATGAGACTGGTTTAAAGTGGCTGGAAGCCTTGTTTGAGAAGCACACTGGAGACAAAGCAGGGAGAGATTGGAGGCTCTTATTTGTCGATGGTCATGGATCTCATGTGACTCTGAAGTTCCTGCATTGGGCTCAACAGCATAAGATCCTTGTAGCTGTGTATCCTCCTCACTCTACACATAGGCTACAGCCTCTGGATGTTGGTTGCTTTGCTCCTCTGGCTACCTGTTACAGCCAGCTGCTTGAACAGTAGACCAAACTCTCAGAAGGCCAGACAAGGATGACCAAGGGGGATTCCTTCAAGTGCTTTTATCCAACTTGGCACAAGACCTTCACAGACAAGAACATAGCTTCTAGTTGGAGTAAGACTGGCCTCTTCCCCTTTGATCCACCCTTGATGCTTGACAAGCTCTGGCCAAGACACCAGAGGGAATCAACACCAAGAGGGCCAAGCAGAGGAGGATCAAGAAGTCCTTCTGCTTGCTGGGACTCCCCTTCTGGTATGAGAAAGCCAAGAGCAATTATCAACAAGACTGTGGACAGGAAGACTAAGAAAGTCATCAAGAGGCTCAGTGATGACCTCCAGAAGAGCAGAGCAGAGGCCACCCTTGAAAGGCTTGGCAAGCAGCAGGCAGTAGAGGCTCTTATGCATGAGAAGAAGAAAAGGAAGCGTGGGAAGAAGCTCATTGAGCAGTTCAGAGCTGATGAAGGCTCTGGGGCAATTCTGTTCAGCCCTAGCAAGGTGAGAGCAGCTCTTGAGCTCCATAATAGGAGAGAGCAGGAGAAGGAGCAGGAGGTACAGAACAGGGAGTAGAGGGCTCAAGAGAGGGCTCTTGAGAAGGTTAGAAAGGAGCAGGGGGCTCAGCAAATGGGTGAAGATAGAGCTATCGCCGAAGCTACTCGCAAGGCAGCTGAGGCTTTGAGGAAGGCTCAAAGGGAGACAGAGAGAGCAGCTAGAAAGGCTCAAGAACAGGCTGGACTGGGGCTCAAGGCTCAGAACAAGACACCAAGAGGCAGGTTAAAGAAGCAACTGCTACCTACCGAGCCTGTAGATGTTGAAGAACTCTGAGAGCTAAAGAAGCACCTGTTCAGTCAAGGTCAAGGTCAGGGAGAACTATTCGTGCTCCAAAGCATCTAGCAGAATGAAACCCCAACTTATAGAATGAACGAAGATAGAACAACAAGCAACTCCACAAAATTTATGACAGATCGAAGCCAAATTGGTGGAATAACTAATCACTAGAATAAGAAGGTAGTAATCTTCCTCTATTGCACGCGGTGGGAAAGACTTCTATTCTTAGTCGCCGATCATGTGGGGTAGCCACGTAAAGACACGCTCAGCCAACGCAGCTCTCAGTCAAATGCATGTGCGCAAGTACAACAATCATTTGTTCTTAGACCCATTTCCATTTGTTATTAGCACCAATGAGAACTTTTGCATTTGAGCAAACCTTCTGAAGGCGCCATCCAACAGTCCAGGCCGCGTTTTCTTCCTACCAGGCAGTATATCGTACGTCGAACAAAGTGGCGACAAGACGCATGCCCTTTTCTCGCGAAACCTTGAGTTCGGTATTTACTCAATCTCCACAAGCACGTGTCCAGCTTGCAGGTAGCCGGTACGTATCTTGACCTGCACTTTCAGGCCGCGATTCTGTCGACTGCAATCGGTCTTGCTCTCCTCACTCGAACTGTCGAGGTCCTGCACATTCTCTAGGCGAGGAAAAGGTGTGAGCTGTGCGGGAAAGGATGTTTTAACACTCTTCTGCTCGATCACATTTTCTTTGATTTCGTTGCCATAGCCAGCATCGGCCGGCCAGGCGGGACCTTGTCCATTCGTGACTGCAAGACCCGTTAGCCTGGTTTGTCTCGCTCGTGGATGTCTCTGAACGAACATGTGAAGGGTGGTGACTTTGACATATCTCGCTGATCCACGGAGTCTCAGACTTGCTGGCTATGCGACTAGTCAGTTTCCTTTAACCACTTTGCCATCGTGAAGAGGGACCTGTGAGAGAAGTCAGACGATATGAGTAGCACGTAACAGCGCAACAAGTCCAGCCTCGACTGTGACGGACTAGAGGCTAGACCATGAGAATCTCGTCACACTTTAGCATACTGTCAGGGAACGGCTGGGTGATATGTAAGGGGGACCACATGAGCCAGGTGACTCCGTGCTGAGTCTTGCGCCATAGACTCTGATGCGTGGTATAAACCATTGGAAAACACCGACATAATGTCACGACGGAATTGGCGTCACACTGAGCAGGCTGAAGCCTTAACTTGACCGTCGTGCACTGTCCCGAAGAGCATTATCGTCAGCTTGTCTCAATGCCACGTGTTATGGTACGCAGCTACTCCGCGTACATCTGTGTTGAGGTAATTAGGCTTCGTCCTAATTTGCATCAAAGGGGCGCTTGATTGAGATTAGCTCAGGAACTGCGACATGATCGCCATCCAAAAACTTTCGTGAGCAGAGCACAATTGTGCCCCCTATGCGATAGTGCGGCTGTAACGCTTGGCCAATGCTGCGATTGCACTTAACTCCAGAGCCTGATCACATAGGATGATCATGATAGCACTTCAAAGGAGACGTTGACATCCGAACGAGTTCCACCACGGAAATGGCTCACGTGTTGCCGCAGGAGATTCCGACAAGAGACTTACATAGTAATAGTACTGGGGAAATAGCTCAACGGAAGTTCCGGGAGTCAGTGAAAGAGAAGCAGCAACAGAAACAAGCTGGGCTGGATCGTTTGCGAGCGGATAACGAAGAAGGGGATCAGGTGCTTGCGTAGAGGCGATACTTTAACAGATCTTACACCTTCATAACTTACACAAGTGATATGGCTTATCGAATTAAGGATAGCTGCAAACACCTTACCTTTTCGAGATAGAAGTATTGGTAACTTACTCCGATGAACGGCTATGTAAAGATTCGTCGACAATTGCCTCTTTACTGGACGCTGACAATGTACGTGCAGTTTCCTGAGACAGAATAACGAACCGTGTTTACAACTTGACGTTGTCCTGAAGTGGCGAAAATCATCGTTGCTTACCATGCTCGCGCTCTTACATTACTATTAATGAGCCTGCACGCAGAGAGAAGACTTTTTGATCACCAGGTGGCGATGGTCGAGGATGATGATGATATGTTCGAGAAGTATCTCGTCACACTCTGCGATATTGATCGTATGGCGAAGAATGTTTTTCGACCTCCCAGTGACTCCTCCACTCGCCATGCACGCTTCAGACGATCGTAAACCTCCGCCTTAGAGCAATGCTATGCCCCAGCTCAGCTTGTGAAGTGTAATTAATGACTCTGGTAAAGGGGAGAAGCGAGCTTCAGATATAATTTAATCTATTATTTCAATGTCTGAGCGTCACCATGGTCACAATCGTGGAAATTAGAGAAGCTGAAATTTGCTACGAGAACGATGGGTTCCGATTGAGGAAACAGGCTCGTCTCACCGAGCATCTACCTTCGTGCTGTAAGAGCATTGTGAATGTGCTGACATGCAAAGCAGCAGACTTGAAATGATCGCGATCCACGTGAGATTAGACCTACAGGTACTACCGAACAGTCCAATCAGATTGTCAAAAATGTAGGTCTGGCCGGGATTGACCTGTACAGCCCTCCGACAGAAAGTCACCCTCCGCCAATTCATACTCGAGTGTGGACAACCAAGCATTAGTAACACCTCCAGGGAAAGCTCATGCTACGGCGCTTGTATTGCGATGATCCAAAGACTGATGGCCAGAGCGGAAAAGTTTTTCCATACCGTGACCGTGGAGTTCAAAGCAGAGCAGTGACGCGAAGTAAGAGGTGCATCTAGCCGATAGGATACATGCTGACCGCGGATAGTCCAGCTCAGAGAGACGCATAGCAAGTCCAATATTGTGACTCAGGAATTTGCAGTAGGCCAAATAATGAATATCAAAGTGGTATGCGCCGATGCCGGTCGAGCGGCAAATGCATCTTTATGGCTTGCTTCTCACGACCAGTCGTAGTTTCGTCCCTACGCGCTGATCATGAATAATGGTATCCGATCGTGGGGCGTACATTTCGTTACTCCATGCTCGCCAGAAGATCATGCGACTGCCAATCGCCACCCTGGCTGACTTTCATTCACAATCAGAATTGATTTTGTTATCGAACCTGCGAAGGCGATAGGCCGCAAGATCTCGCCATCATAGTTTCCGAGTCGATATTGTGTGTTCGGTGTGCCAGGAGCTCTATGACGTTGAATGCTGATGATACCAGTCATCGGAGCCTACACGTTGCCTTTCCTGGGAGAAGCAGTCATTATCTGTTGTTCATGTGCAACAGAACACCGTCGACGACATGAAGGGGCCACGACCATGTACTGTTGAGATGTGCGGAGACATAATCGCAAAGCCACTTCGTAGTGGCCCAAACTACATGCCTCATTCGAAATCAAAGATTTGATCCAGCTGACAAGCCGGCCATCTATTCGCTGAAGCTACGACATTTGCCATCTTCGACTTCATTATTCTCCGACGTGGGCGACACTTCTCAGCCACCATCCGCTCCACGCTTCTTCCGTCGGTCCAGCACAAGTGGAAGTGTTGTACTTTGATGGTCAACTGTCGAAGACTCCGCGTACTGATCCTCGACAGTGCGGATTCCAACTCGGCATCATCCAGACATCGCCGGTGGGGATGCGTGATCTTGATTGCTTCGATCATATCTACGATTGCCGGCGATCTTAGACAGAAACGGGTCAGAGATCTCGCGTCTCTGCAGACTAGCTGACGACCATGGAAAAGTAAAGGTCGAACCTCATTGAAGGCTTGTTTGCATGTCTGCATCATGCTATACGCCGTCCAGACAGGATCAGTACCACATCCGGCAGTGTCGTGGCCGTTATGAGGCTTGCTTTCGATAGAGCCAGCGTCTGTTACGAGCAGTAAAGGGCAGTATGGACGGCTCATCTCCTCGTAGATGAGGAGTCTCACTTCTGATGGCAGCTCCATCAACCTGCCCATTTCGGTATATATGGAGGTACTTGAGCCTGCCTCAATACGACAGGATTCGAGCACATCTATACTCCGGTCGATTTCTGCAATTTAGTGGGAATTGTATCGCGTATGATCAGTCGACACAGTGGCCAGTGCGCTCGCAAAGAGCCCGTGAACCTCGAGTTCTGTCCGCGAGCAGACATTGATCGACACGGGACGATTAGTAGCGATAACACATAATGAATCCTATTGTGTCTATAGGGATGATATGCTGACTGAGACTCGTCTTGGCAGTGACGTCTTTGCCTGACTAACCTGTAAATGAGGTATTCTCAATTGTGACTGTAGCGATGAGGTCGTAAGTTACCATAGTAAATATGACGTATCACGTATACGTCTCTGGTGCGCTGCCGGTAGAATTACGTCTCGTCCAAAAGGTTACAGATGCCCGGCGCCATCGTATACCAAGATTCTCCACCTTGTCAAATTCTTGCGTGCATCTCACGGGCCTTCAGACAACAGAATCTCCACAACAAGCATGGCAGACGAAATCTGTTCCCGAGCTGGCCGATGGGAAAAATGCTGGATCTGTCATTCCTCATCCAATCTTGACACCTGGCAAAGCATCTGTGGTTGTGCATGTATGCTTTTCGTCCATCAACATTGCTTCGAGACCTGGCTTGAGAGTATGCGAGTCTGGCATCGTGCTATACGATGTCCTCAATGCCGGCGTGAGATCAGACTTCCCATAATGCATGCTCTATACGGCGTGACCTCGTCTCTTCGGTTGGCGGCGTCTGTAGTTCTGATCTGGGTACTCCTGCTCTCACTCCATTTCTCAGTCTACATCATAGATGTGTGCGCAGCGTACAAATTCAAGCGCAGACATGCCTGGCGAAGAAGTAAGTTCCGACCGAGTCCTTCGCAATGATACAGGCCTACATCCAGGTCGTGATCTCCACTTCGTGACGGAGAGCCCAGCCACACCGACGTCGACTCTGTACATCTCTTTATCATTGTGCAACAATCGTCTGACTTCGACAGTAGTCAACAGATCTGTTCTGCCTGGATGCATCGTTGCAGGGACAGATTCACCTTAGTCATGCGGCCTGTCTTTCTCGTCCATGCTCAAAGCTGTATGGACAACGATGCAACGAGCATTGCCGGTGGTCTTTTACTCCCCAGGAATAAGTCACCACAGACGTAGCAGCAGAAGAAGGATTTCGTACTATCGTTCGAGAACACGTAGAACAGCTTGTCCTCGTACCAGGACGGGTCTGAGGCCTTGAACTCGGTCACGTGCGTATTCTCGTTTCTGAACGCATCCGCGGTGATCTTCGTGTTGTCGATCCCGAAGTCAACCTCGTCGTCATCCTCGTAATCGCCCACGAAACACCATCGTACTCCTCGACTCGCTTGAGCAGGAGTACCTGTACGCGTGCCAGGCCGGGGACATCACCGTGATCCATTACCCGTCGTTAGTCATCTTCAAGATCCAGTCACTGTTCGGGACGATGTACCTGATTGGGTCCGTGTACCCGGGCATCTCCTTGACCTCGAGGACGATGTCGACCGCCAACAAGAGCGACAAGACGTCCGGCGGCACCAATGCGTCCATAGTCTGCTCCCTGATCAGCCTGATATACATGCAAGCCTTCGTTCTCCGTTGTCTCGTGCGTGTTCGACATCATGAGCCTGCCACACGCTGCGGAAGAAGATGACAAGTGTCGATAGAGCCAGTCTGGTCTGTCCCACAGAATACGCAGGTACTTCTCCATCAAACCACAAGCATAGAGACACGATTTGATCGGCGCGATGACGAGGAAGCGTCCGGACGAATCAGAAGCAAGTTGTAGACGATATCGGCGGGTTCTTGGCAAGGCCCTACTCTCGCGAGATCGGAGGGCGCTCGTGGATACTCCCGGTCTTCTCAACAATTTTCTGCACCCCACATTTACCACAGGAACCGTCACAAGCCGGCTGTTGTAGATGGCTCTAGAGATATGTACCTGCTATATCCGCTGTGTCTCGATCGAATCACGATCACAGACGTGATGTAAGTCACTAGAAGAGCTATGCTACAAAGACGCGCAGGTTTCGGCAGTTGTATCAACAGCATAGTCAACAGTGCAGGAACGACACCGCGCGACATACTGGGGGGAGAAGCACAGTAATCGTGTATATTGGTAGGGGCACCAAGTTTGTTTCCACCTTTCCTTCGTTTGTAATGCACAAATCTGATCTGGCATCCCTTGACAGGGTGCGTCCCTCTACTTCGCGACGAACGTTAGCATACTGGGACGATCTTCTGTCTGCCTCACTCTACACACTCGAGGCGATGCTATCGTCTCTGTGACATACAGACTCTGGTGCTTCTCCACATACAAGTTGACCATTTCCCGAAGATGTACGTAATCATCTCAGCTGGACACCTTCCATCATGCTTCAGTGCGTTCTGACCTGTGCTTACGTATGGCATCAACTTCATATATTACACACGCGACCAAGGCGATGGATATGCCTAGAAGACGAGAAGTTCTGGTCTCGTAGCTCAATGTCAGGAGCACACATCGCCTCGTGTCTGAACGATGAAGAAGGTCTAAGCAGACAGCAGCAAATCGAGGATGAGAGGGTCTGGCGTAATTTACATCGATGGGAAGACATTGTCAAAGTCATGTGTCAATACATGCGAGGCAAGCAAGTCGCGTCAACTCCCGAGCACCTCGGTCCGATCGATGCGGAGACCGAGCGCCTCGTGGACAAACTGCTAGTTCTACACGGCTACGGGCTTGTGAGCATAAATTCACAGCCACACGGTCACGAACGGCCGACATTCCACCCAGCACGGGGGACTTACCAAGTTCAGCAGCGAGGTTACTTGACATTCTTATTGCCGGTGCGGCAACCAATGATGTCAGAGCATTTGATCGAGTCATTTCTAGCAGATCTGAGCGACGACGGTGCCCTCGATGTTGTAATATGGTCCCCCGAGACTTCGTCTGGTGACCTCGACGCAAACCGAATCGTACCACTTGCACGGTATAGATGGGCGGCTACCCTTGCCACTTTGAACACTGCAGTCTGGACGAGATGTGAGAACGTGGCCATGGACAAGGAGACGTGTAGCGAGATATGGCATCGATGGAAAGAAGCAATTCCAGGAATTGGGGATTTCTACCTGGTACACATGTTCGCAAGGCACTGGACCACCAAGATCGATCCTTTTGATCGGCTTCTAAATATACTGCGCCCTTCTGGTCTGGACCGGGCATTCAACACTGGCTCTGAAAGGTCAGACGCAGCTACATAGTGCAAGTGCGAGGACTGGTAAGGGGCACAATTTCTCTTCAAACGATTCATGGTTGTAATGCCGAATGGAGTGACCGATCAGAGTCAATAGAGATATCCATATATATGGCAATGCATCCATGTAGCAGGATCATCAAGGTCGGAGTGTGAGCGCAACGGCAAGTATCAAGCAGGAATTCGAGACCTATGATACATCGCCATTAACGTTCGGTGGAGAGGCGGCGCGAACGACGTGTTTCGATCCCTTGTCGTCACAGTAACTTAGTCCTTGATCTGTTTCGCGGCACCAATGATAAGTCGACCTACGTGATGACGGGCGATACGTCCCGATGGACGAAATGATGAACCGGTGCTGATAACTGTTGTTCCGGGTCAGGAGAAGATATCGTGACAACCATGACTTTGTTGTTCTTGTGTTTCGCATACTCACCACATGTGTTAGCGCAAGTAACTTAGCAGAAGTCATTGAACTAAGAGTCTTCCGCGAAGATTGTCCTTATTGACTCATGGCGTCTGTCTCACATCTGTGCTCACCTCGCACTTCAGTTGATGCAGGGTGTACCTTCTCGGCAGCGATCAAGGATGGACCAAGCATGGTTGTTCCCTGGGCCTTATTGAGTTCATCTGCTCGAGGTATTGCCGGACCATGAAGTGCCAAGTTACAGGCATCGTCAGCGCCGTAATCAAGATTGCGCTCTTAGTGGCTTCTTTGACATGGTAGAGATTCAACAGTTGTCCAACTCCATCGAGAATTATGCATCTTCTCTAAATCATCTCAACTTGATCGATACATAGGTGAAAAGACCAACTTGGAGATTTCGTTACAGCAACTAGATAGCAGGCCGGCTGAACAGTCCGTCAGTATCACGACTGTAGTTGGGAGCTTTTGCTCCTGGCCGACTCCTGTCACAAATCACTCTAGGTGTTCGACTCGAACGACTCCAGAGCTCCTCATTTGCAATGTGTTACTTCGTCGAACGTCTTGCTAGACAGATCTGATCTCCATTGTGAACGTTGGCGATGGCAGTCGGCTGGTTGGGTGTGCAGGGAAAACAATTGTGCACACTACTCAGGTCAGTGAAGATCGATAATCCACCTTGAACTAAGCCGAAGAAGTCGGAAGATGCATGACGGGGTGTATTACGCTACCTATGTGCCGGTCTGCCGTTCATCCTACAAAACACAAGCCAACTTCGCCAGCGCCTCGAGCAGAATGGTTGTTGCAAGAAAGTGGTACTCAGTGACGTATCACGAGACCATAAAAGAAGCTACTCTGTCTGTGAGAATGCAGACACATCACAGATACTAGTGAACTTCGAGTGCAGTCTCTCCGCTGGATCTAATATGACGACGTACTGTCCGGGCTTCTTGCAGGACCAAGAATTTGCCAATGACAGTCCTGATCGCTTTGTCAGAGTCCGCTCAGCCCCAAGCGCCAATCTCAGTAGATACCGATGTGCACGATGTACAGACTAGACTGCCAATTCGGTGCGTGAATGAAGGGTCGAACTTTTCGCCCACATTCCACCTTACGCAACTCGCTGTACGCAAAAGCAGACAGCGATGCAATACACACTGGATGTGTTGCTCCACATGATAAACATGGATCAAAAGACGGCTGCTCTATGTGCCGCTGGGTCTCTTTATGTGCCTACTACATGAAGTAAGCTCACCTCCGCCGTCTCAGGCCTCGCGAGGAAATGGGGCGGGCTTATTGCAAATAAGAATAATGATCGAGGCTCCATCGAGCGTACCATTACCATAGATCAAATGCGATTTGTGTGGCTATAATAATCGAGCCTGAGCCTCTGCAGCACCTCGTCCTCATTGACGTGCTGTGTGCCCTTTTCATCCAGGATATAGCCATCCATCGCCACTCGTATGTGTTCTGACAGAGCAAGAGTGCTGTCGTCACCATGTAAGTGCGACATAAGGAGTGTGTGCAGTTCTGTGATGTGTCGAGCGGTGCCGTTGTCACATTTCGGAACATGGATGGTGCCGAGTGCTGCAACATGGC
Organism: Elsinoe fawcettii; assembly: GCA_007556565.1. Taxonomy (NCBI): domain Eukaryota; kingdom Fungi; phylum Ascomycota; class Dothideomycetes; order Myriangiales; family Elsinoaceae; genus Elsinoe; species Elsinoe fawcettii. The sequence continues at coordinate 27,076 of SWCR01000019.1, read as the reverse complement.
ATCTGTCGTCGTAAATGTGTGCGCGCTTCACAAATGGCGCTATGTCGTCGAGCGCATAATGTCGTCCGCCCCTAGGATAGACTTCGGGACTAGTCGAGTCTATCCGCACCCCGCACAAAGCAGGGGGAGTGGCGAATCCGCAGGGGGGATCTTCACAAGGGATCGAGGTGCCTTCTGATGGAACGATCACCTTGACCCTATTTGCTCTGGTGTGACATACTCGGTGCGAGGCTATCGTTGCAAGGAGGCCAACGAGCGTGATCACGGCCTGCGCGGTGCACGTCCGTTGGCCCACTTGGTCCCTCAGAGACAGGAAGGTACCCAGCATACAAAGCTGGAGGGTGTACAGACCCCAATACAGATTCAGAAGTGCCGTCTTACCGAGGAACAAGGCGTATGACTTATAATGCGTCTGGGTGTACGACGAGCGATACGCGAAAGTGCAAAGCACAGCCAACACGACGACTAGAATGCAGGGAAGTATAATGGGGGTTATGATGGAATAGGCGAGACCTGCATGGAATAAGGAGAAACACAGTCAGCGAATGTCTTTATTAGCCACGGATGGAAGGGCGCAATACTGACCGATGACTCCCATCAGAGTGACGCTGGGAAAGAGTACCGCCCAATCGCACTCGCTGGGGCAACGGTCCAGGAGTGTCTGGCGTGCTGTCCTCGTGCCTAGCCTCTTCCAAAGAAGATATTCCAGAAGTCCATTGCGGTCCACGAGGCTGCCGACCGCCAATGTCAAGCCTTGTACCAGCACGTAGGAAATAAAGTAATTCCCTGCTTTGGGAAGGTTCGTGCTGAGCAGCTCGGGTAGCTCGTTCGGCCGTTGAACAACGACAGACAGAGCCGCCGTGATGCTCGTGGACAATGATACGAAAACGAAAACCTGCAGGAACAGGTACGCGAAGAGGTAGCGCGAGAAAGTTGCGTCGAGGTCGCTGGAGGTAGCCAGATCATGCCTGCGCACCAGAGCGCGGATGACCAGGGGTGAGCACAACACGAAGCAAAGGGCTAGCACTTGGGGAAAGACGCCACCAAGGTAGGAGCCAAGCCACGTGGGGAGCTGGAGGGGACGTCCAGCGGTCGGATTGATGGCGCGGACGAATTCGTATAAGTAGGCGACGATGCCCTGGAAAGAGACCGGGAGGGCGAGAACAGCGGAGGTGACTGCGGTGAGGCATTGTATGAGCAGGGAATCGTGCTTCTGCCGCAGGGATATATATCTTTTGTTGTGTCTAGATCGTTTTCTGGTGGGAAATCTGTGCCATTGGATGTCGTTCAGGTCCAAGCCCGTCTCGCTTATGCGGGCGCCGGGTATGTGCAGAGATCGGATGATGTTGAGGTCACGTGGGTTGCAGACATCTAGTATAGCCAAAGGGAGCTCGACTTCAGCATCCTGAAGACGATTGGTCATGACGTTGATCTTCTTGAAGATCTGTTCGATCCGGCGCTCCGAGTGATTCAGGTCTGTCTTCCATCGTGACCGCAGCACCACTTTCTCGATGGCGGAGAGCAGGGCGGACATTCGCGACGGATCAATCAGTGCTAGTTTATCCAGCACGACCGGTTTCGATAAGACACTCTCGGGACACATTTTCTTGACGATGTTCAGTAGTTCGTCTCGCGCCATGTCGGAATGACTGCCATACACGATGAACCTGGAACGCATGCCTATCGTCGGCCGAACTTCAAGTTCAGAGAATGCTTCGAGTCCAGTGTAGATGATGAAGCTGCACCACAAGACCGACAATATGAGCATGATCAGGTGTATCCAGAACAAGTGATGTCGTTCGGGCGGAATGTTCATATAGCTGTATCTATCGAGACCTTTTGCACGCTCTTGCCCGCGAGGCTGTAATCTGTTGACCGGCAACAGAGCAGGAACCACGAAGATGGACAAGCCGGCAAAGAGATGGACGTGTGTCTTGAGCAGACGTATAAAGGCGACTTCAGGTCTGCGCTGCTCCAGCCTGTCAACTTCACTGTCGTCATTGTCGACGCGGCGCAACATGCTGAAAGGTACTGCATTAGTCGCTGATACATACATCAGCATCGTCAGCACTGGTCGAGAACGACTTACCGGACAGCGTGCAAGAAACCTCCTCTTCGCCGCATCTGGACGAAAGCGACGATGGCTTGCAAGGCGACTAAGACCGCGGCCACCTGTGCAGTCGCGGCCAATGTCAGTGCACTATCTCCGTAGTTCTCATGTGCTTTGTCCAGTCCGTCGATCAGGCTAGCATTCATCTGTACTCTTTGGGGACTCGCAACGAATTCGACTGAACGCACTCAGCCGTGGCGATTTTAGAACCTTGGGAGTTGTCCAGAGGATGCCAGAAGCATTAAGTGGAGGAACATCCTTGGCCGAGCGATTGCGTACCCTTTCGAGATTGCGTGCTCTTTCGAAGTCGTGCTCCCTCACATTGACTGATGTTGGTGACTTCGCTTTGCATGAAAACAAGAGATAGTGATGGGCCATGTTTTTGCATTCACCGTGACATAACATGGATTAGGCTTCACGGCCTCGTTACGTAAAGCTGTCTCCACTCATGGTGAGCAATTGATTGTCATTGAAGGCAATCAATCCTCAAAGCAGTGCTCGTGGGCAGCGGTGAAAAATGTTCCAGAAGAGCCCTCTCCACGTTGCATGTTTAATCTTTCCTGGTCGTCTTGGCAATGCTGTTGCCTTGGCAGGAAGACCAATGACAGCCCGCGATACATCCCCGGTGCCTACCTGCTTCAATGGGTCTTGCAACTCCAACTTCCACAATGCAGCACAAATGGCGGGAAGCAACGTCTCGATAGCACACTTAGCTGAAGAGATTTGTGCCGTCGCAAACGCGCTTGTTGACGCCCTCCAAGACATCCCGCGACTGAATCGGACCACGTGGCGACTGAATTGCGAGCCATCGCAACGACATTTCAGCGACTGCACACAGTGCCACCAGATTCAATCACAGAGAATGTCGTTGAACTTGTTGAAGATTTTGGCGGATTTTGTGCAGAGGTCGGTAGTTCTGTGCAACGAGGACTTGAGAGTGCTCTCATGGACTGGGACGATTTTAAAGTCAGGGGAAGAGACTCGTCGAAAATCGCAAGTACAATGGAATCGCGCCGAACAAGCATCATAATCGGGGTCTTGCATGAAGCACAGTATGATCGACAGGGCCAAATCAATATAGGAGACTGACAGTTGACAAGCGTACGGAGAGCGTGAAATTCACCACTGAAGCTGAAAGAGAATACCGGCAACTCATTGCTGACGCCAAGTCTGAGCTCGAGTCAGACATCAGCAAACAGCGGGAGAACCTCGCGCGGAGGAAACCTCAAAGATAACAGAGGATATGCGTCTGTGGAAACCAGTCGTGGGATTCAAAGAAGAAGATGGTCATCTGGCTAGAGATGTGGCCGAAACGTTCAGGAAGAGCCGCGTACTTGCAGTCCTGTATATTCCAGAGCCAAGGTGTGCGAGACTGCTGCGATAACGTCCGTCACTGCATGGCGTGACGTTCTGTGTAATGGGACACTCATTTCTTATGCATAACGTATATTCCTCTCCACAGCTTGAGGCATTGTATCTCATTCTATGCTCTCGCCTTGAAGTGACACCTACTCGTCCTCTGCCAGCTCGATCCTTATTTATAGACTCGAAGGTGTGCCAGTCATCTGTCATTTTTGCATCACAGCTTGTTCTACCCATGTCCCCCTCGGCTGCCTTTAGGCTGTAAATTGGCTCAGGATGACCATAGGATATAGCTCCGTTGTGTTTGGCTCGAAGAATGAATATCGATTTGAACTCACTTGCCGCGATTGTTGACTATTAAAATTGATCTGTTTGCATACCCTCCTGACCGGCGAAGTGCTGTTTTCAGGCTGGCTGATGCCAAGATCGGCCAAGATCGTTTTGCTGATGGAGACCACCGCAGTGCGCCGTTCAGCAACTTCTGCAGAAGCTGACGAAGCACGATACTATTATGGGTAATAATTTCTACAACGCGAATGCTTGGAAGTACAGGTAAGTCGACATCGTATATGCTAGAGACGATTTTGGAGAAATGAGTTTCGAGGCCACGATGGTTGCTTATCTATCTGAAGCCTGTGCCCGCCATTCCTTTATCCTCTTCAACCACGTCTCTCACATCTGGTATAGTTCTGTCTGCAGCCTGCACCTCCTCGAATTCTTCGTGATGTTGCAGCACTGTTGTTAGATTGTGGATGCTTGTGAGCGTGCTAGGATGCTCTGCGCCGAACATCTTCTAACTCCTCTTTACTACATCTCTGCCTGTCGCCTCTGCCTCCTTGTACCCTCCCCGGTATTCTAGTACTAATGCCAGATTGGCAACGCTCGTTAGCCTAACGGGATGCTCTGCGCCAAGTACCTTCTCATGCATTTTCCTACGTCTCTATACATCGCCTCTGCCTCCCTGTACCTTCCCTGTTACCGTACTACTACTGCCAGTTTATACATGCTCGTCCACGTGTCAGGATGCTCTGCACCAAGCACCTTCTGACACACCTCTAACTCGCCTCTATGCATTGCTTCTGCCTCCCCGTACCTTCCTCGAGACTGCAGCACTAATGCTAGATTGTGGATGGTTTTCAGCATGCTAGGGTGATCTGCGCCAAGCACCTTCTCCCTCCTCTTCACTACATCTCTACTTATCGCCTCTGCCTCGTCGAACTCTCCCTGGTCTTGCAGCACTGAAGCAAGCACTCTCCTAGAATTTAGAGTTCCTTCATGGTCTGGTCCAAGTGTCATCCCTCTCTGTCGAATGGCTTGCCTACATAGTTCTTCGGCCTCTACTAGGAGTCCTTGCCGCCAGGCATAATATCCTCCCTTGTGAAGCACTGGAGCCCGGCGCAGGCCTTCACCTGCCTTCGTGACCTTTTGCTTCAGCGCCAGCCTTGCATGAGGATAGAGTAGATTACACTTTCCCCAACCCTCGTATTCGCCATCCGGCATGACCTCGTCTGGTGTCCCTAGGCTTCACCCTTTCCGATGCCCTTTCGTCCCTTACTGCTACAACCAGAGTTACGTCGCAGCCTGTACCAGCCGATACATGCGTATCGACTTGTCCTGAGATGACGCATCGATGAGATGGCAATTCTGGAGCGTCATAAGATCGTCCTCGACCCCATTTTCACTGTTTTCGTCGTCCATCTCTTTAACCACCGACTGATCATCTCCTACTACACCGGTAGAGACTGACGTAGCAGTATTACTGTCATCCTCAAAATCTGTCTCGTTGGCTGCAACGTCTGCCAATGGAGTCCCTTTGGATGTCGATGATCGTCTCCCTGGCCACGAACCTGGAGTCGCTGACGACAATAGTATGTCGGGAATACCCCGGGGATCGTAGAAGCTCAGCCGTGAGAGCAGGTCGGCAGCAGGCCTTCGCACATTACGTATGTGCTCAAAGAGTACCTGCCAAATAAGGAGGATAGAGCCGCTTGACTCATAGTCTCGTCGTAGCTCTTTCGGCGCTTTCTGGAGCAGACTCAAGCCTGATTTCTCACTCGTTTTGAATTTGGAGAAGTATAGTGCAACACTGCACCTTGTTTGGCGCTCAGTGATGTACGACACTGCCTGTGATATCGCCAACGGCATGTGTACCAGGACTGTCACCAATCCCTGCGCCGAAGAGGTGTCATTCTGCTGCCCGATCCTTCTCTTGAGTAGATCACGAGCCATCTCGTGCGTCATTGGGTGGATAGAAATGATATTGTCCCATCTACTATCTCCCTTGCCAGCTTCCTGCTCCGTGATGTGACAAGTACGGAACCGTGAGAGCAGACTGGCAGGTAGGATAGTCATGGCCGTTGTGCGTTACAGCGGACTAAATAGCCTCTCGAGAGCTGTCGGCCTGCGCTTCGACCTAGCTCTTCTGTTACTTGTAGAACTCGCTCTTCTGCATCTGGCCTTTCGAGCAGCAGATCTGCACTGTCAGCATTGTCCAGCACAAGCAACCACGGCGCGTTGCATGCATCGCAGAGCCAGCTGTAGAAGGGAGCAAACACATCTGATGTCGAATCATTAGTCTTGACTCTGCCAACGACTTGTGCTAGCCGGCGAATGTCCGCATCAAAGCGCTCTGCGCTACTGGCATGTATCCACAAGATCCATGTTTCCGAGGCTACATTGTGACGTCAGTAACAGAATTGGGCAATACCATTGCCGAAACTGCGATGCAGAAAGCGGGAATTCTGAAGCAAGGTTGCGATATTGTCACCGTGAAACAGAGGGTGGGAGGGTATGTTTCGAGAGGGTCGTAGACAGCCCACGACGGTGATGGCATCTTCGGCTCGTGACGTGTACAGTGATCATGCAGTTGCAGACGAAGTCGCGTGGCGGGTGCGCAACCGAAAGGGTTGGCTATACAAGGACACCCGGCTCTCATTGGCAACTTCTGAACACATTACCACGACTGCCATACCTGCTCGGTTTGAGCAATATCAGCAGTTGCAGCGACAGTGGACTTGGTAGACCGCACACAATGCGATGAGCTTGATTGTTCTGGGTCAGAGATGGGCTACTTGGGCGAGAGGTGGGTGCATGTTCTTCGGGATGCATATGGGTGAATGACGCACGCTGATGCTCTCCGTCAGACAATATTTGTCGATTGGATATCGTTTATCCTGGACAGTGATCGGCAGTGGAACGCAAATTCCCTGTCTGCGTGAGCTGTTCTTGCGATATCCTAACACTATTCTTCCAGAAAAGGAGGGGAACGGATCTTCCATTCCATCGCAGCTCATCGGACAGAAGAAGTCATGGAAAATCATGCTAGTGATGTCAACGAGGGCGTAGCTGGCTACTGTGGGGAATTATTGGTACATTAACTTATAATAGCTGACAGACACCCATACAACGTGGGTTGAGCTGTCATACACGAAATGATTGCAGCCTTGCTTCATGTGGATCGCAGAGACTGGAGACCGCCCACGATATACTGGACGACTTTTCGCGGCGAATCGCTGACCATCAGGAGTACGCACAGTGACCAAAATACGTAGAAGCTAACATGACTGCCTGCATCACATATCTCGCCGGGTCAGCTTCAAAAGTCAAATACTTGGCTGCGGCTCTAGAGAAGGGCCTTTGTGGATACACCAGTTGTCTTCTTATACCCAGCACCTTGAAGAGGACGCTTCGCTTCCCTTCCACATATTGGTGATGATCTAGCACAGGCTGTGCGATGTAATCTAGAATCATCACGCGTATGCAGGATTATCTCCACATTAATGCGGCCACTTGATCAACATATGGCCTAGGACATCTTGATCAGACTAGAAAGAATGCCATGCACCTCTTCGAGAACATTCAGCTCGAGCACAATTCAGTCCATCCTGTCGCTGGTAATGAACAGTAGGCCGTGATCAATCATTGAACATGCGCGCCCACAGATGGTATCTCTTGGACAAAACGTTGTGAACCACGCTTGACGTAACACGGGCTTTCCATATTCGACGTCTGCCATCGACCCTCTTATGGTCAGCAGCAACATGTTATTGGCAACATGTCAGTGGTACGTGAACATTCTCTCGCTCAGCTGTGAGCTGTAAAATAGGTCTTGGGGGTTGTACAAGCCATCAACATCACGATGTCAGGAAATGATATGGTTGGCTATGAAGAGCTTCAGGTTTGACACTGACCATCAACTGCAGGTCTGCCACCTCTCTGCACGCACAGGCTACGTGAGAGCGCCGATAGCAGCCTTGCTGGGTGTCAGGTTTGCCCCACTCTGTGGTCAGGTTGTGTGCCTGACGGAGCTCGGTCATGTCAGAAGGGTCGAACTACTAGTCAGTTCACCTCCCTGCTAGAAATTTGCCTTGGGAAACCGATGGAAAAGGAACCCTTTTTCGATTTGGCCAGGTAAGTTACAATGTTTGCAAGCACATGGTTGCGGCCAGCAACGCTGACTTCCAACTCGGTCAATCGTTTGACAGATCAACCCACTGCTCCAGTGCGACTGTGCTCGACCTTGGATTCAAGCCGATTGCAAGGTTCAGTGAGTTGACATGAAGCTTCAGCAAGACATGTAAAGCTTAGACCGACTATCTCAACATAACTTATCGCTAAGCGTCTGTTGTGCCTTAGACGTATATTAGTGCTATGATCACTAAGCGACGCGCAAAACTCTCTTGCAGGTCAGAACACTAGAGATCACGCACCTTTCCCACCAACATGTGCTGCTCGAAGCAACACATATTCATCTGCGGACATGCGAAGACAGAGCCGGGATGTATCTGCCAGAGCTCCTTGGGATATCAAATTTGTGCCAACGAGAACACTACAGAAGAGTGTGTCACTTCGGAGCCCGCCAGAAAAGTGCTGATGGCAGACCCAGACTCGAGCAGAGAACACCTTGTGGTACGTCAGATTTTGAAAGAAGACATCAACTTCTTATGCAAAGTAGCGACTTGTCTCGGCATGATGAAGAAGATTCACGCCGAAGGTACGTGAGTACTTACCGTAGTCCTAGTGCTGTATATATTGCTTCCAGACACACGGTGTCCTGATGGAGAGGATCCGGGAGATCTAGTCGAGCAGGGGATCCATATCGGCTGAAAAGTAAAGTAGCTGCTGGTCATAAAGACCGCATACGTCTTTTTCCCGCCACAATGCAGTTTCGTTCAGGCCGCTCTAAGCTCGATGAGGGGATGTCGTGTAATGGGCGGGACGTTCAATGCAACAATGTTTTCTGCCTTACATCTACCTCGAACAGACAATAACTATCCACAATGGCACTGATGGGAAGATGCATTCGATATGTGGTATTCTAAAAACTATCATCTCATCACCAGGACAAGTGAAAAATACTGAGTTTCAGCTATCACTTCACTACCGCAAGTCGCCATGATGTTCAAGTTGCGCAGTATTGGACTCGATATATATCTGCAAGCTGAATCTCCTGACCCAGAGATAGTCACATACTCTCCGTCACTGGGTAGGCCATCATGGATAAGAGTCGCATAGAAATTCTCGCAGAAGACGATCAATAGGGGCTATTAGGAGATTGAACTCTCCCATAGCACAGATATAAGCAGCTATTCATCTGAGTGGAATGTCAACCGCCTCGATCTCGTGTACACTTTCTACACACCCTAAATTTGGTAGATTGTCTACCACTGTGCTTACTACCGTTTGCGCCGCTGCTTCGACTTATTTTTTCTCCATACAGGCTCTTCCTGCTGCCAGTGCTTCCTAGCACTTCTCATATGGATCTGTTGTACGACAAGTCTGTCCTCCTGCATGCTCAGCCACGCTCGGTAGGATACATCGCCGTGGAAGTCATCTTTCACCAGGCCCACAATCGCCTTACAGTCGACAATGTCAACATGGTCGCTTACAACCCACCGAACGTTGCGCGGCCAAGGCACGTCCTGTGCAGAGATTGTGGACCGAGCTTCTGTACGGTCGTAGTACCACAGCACCACAGCGAACGCAAGCTTTCCCTCTGATCGTGCTTGCGAACGGATCCTCAAGATCCTTGCTGGCTTGCTTACCGCTTCGTCAGCATATCGCCCACCTTGCCCGACCAGGACATTCACAAGCACGTCATCCCCTAACTTGACACGTTGAGAGACCCTGAGCCCACGCAGTCTTAGCAGCCACTCTGTGCACTCTTCCAAGGAGTGCCACCCATGCCACTTGCTCGCTTTACGCTCCCTCTCGTCCAAGGGTTTCTTTGACTCGTAGACCAGGTACGGATCTTCGCCTTTCCATCGTAGGACAGGCGTCACATCCACCTCGGCCGCTTCCAGCACGGATGTCGAGGGATCTCTCGACAGATTCGATTCCAGCTGCTCTAGTAGACGTCTAAGCCGAGGGCATTTGAGAATCACTAGTCGTGTCTGCTCTTGACAACTTGTCAGTGGAGTGGATGATGGATCGTCGATAGCAGTCATTTCGGTCGGATTGAGTAGATCGTAAGACTGTCCCAATGACGTCCCATTCATGTTTACAGTGATGTTTTGTTCAGACGTTGCATTCGTACTGCAAGTTGTCGACACGGGACATATCTCTGGCCCCAGAAGAGGATACCTCTCACAACTGACGACATCTTCCATTCGGCCAGTTGCCGATGAGTCTGCACAAAGAAGGTCGTGGATAGCGATACGATGTACTCCAGCCTTAGCTTTTCCTGTTCGTTCTGAACATTCTCGATATTCCTTGAAAGCCGTATCTTCTGGGTCCGAGGATTCCCTATCTCGCCGCAATGAATTTCGTGATAGTCCAGTAGCGACCTGATCTACTTGCAAGGTCTTGGTTTGTGTAAGGTGTGCTCTCGTACAGTCATCAACTTCCACCGTCAATGGATTCGATGTATTGCATGACCGCATGTCCAGGGCGTGTGGTAAACCATCGAAGGCTCGTTTGCGCTTTGCTCGTCTCGATTTGGGTGTACAAAGGACAGGAGAATTCTCGAAGCAAATTGTCAGTGCACGATTTTGTCGCGGATGGTACAGAAGACTTACCATTGGGACGACAGACCTGTAAGTCAGATATGCTGACGTTGTTCCGCAGCTATATACAATAAGAGGAGTGAATAGCAATAAACTCTACAATCCTCGGTACGAATACAGCCGCTGGGAATTGAACGGCCTAGCAGGACTGACTGTAAGTCAGGCAGGTTGATAGGAGGACTCGAGAATATAAAGTAGCCGACCAAGCAAATTGACTACAGCAAGCCAAGTTATTGGTCCGTCGTTTACGACACAAGGCTGATGAGGGAAGGGCAAATTGGACGCCACCGCAAGCTGAGTAAATTACTCATCCGGGGTTTCAGGTTTTCCAGTCCCACTTGAGAGTAATGCTAACTTCTTGTCAAGCCGGATTGGGTTTACCTCGACGTCCAGCCTGAGAGGCGAGAGGGCCCCACTTTCATGTCAAGTGAGGCCGAGAACCTGGAAACTTCATGTGCGGGCAGTCTCCAAGACGTCCAGTTCGTCAGTCATACCATTAATTCAAAATTTCTCTTCAAAGTGATGATGTAGGCCACAACGCCCATGATCTGGTATGGATCATCTGATTACCAGAATTGACAGTCAGGGTGACTATAGATCGCAACATTTCGTTCAAGTCTTGACCGTTGATCATCGGTAGGTGTTGATTTTTATGTTCATATGGCATATTCATGTGGCGTGCAAATCAGACTGGAAGGATCACATCGCCTTCTCAACGATATTCCACAGCATACATCACAAAATCTTGATATAGCAAGTTTAATACGTTAGATGCGATACATGACACGCCGCGTGCCTATATTGATGTGACGTCGCTCATGCGCCGGTTCTAGATGTTCGCGCGTTGGGTGTGAAGAAGACTTGAACGACGGAAATCACACATCTATGCGAGATGTGTTCAGCTGGGTATGGCCGGTCGACTGTTATACCTTGACTACTTCGTGTGGAAATGGAAATGCGGAAGTTGGAGTGGGAGGGATGCGCACGTATCCGAGGGAACCACGAAACCCTCCTTCTACAGCAGTAGTGTCGCTGTCCTTGTCACAGTGAATCACGAGACTGACTTGACACAGCTGGGGGAGTTTGCACGAGTGACGGAGCAGTGACCAATTGAAGTGTCCTCAAAGCTTGCGATCGGTCCAAAGGACGTTGAGCAGGCATCGATCCCCCTCTTTCGCTCACGACCATCTAGCGATCCTTGAGTAACAACAAATTTGCTGCATCATCGCATCGCTAACCGGTTGTTGTATCGTGAACATCATCGAATGTTATGATAGCTATAATCGGTCAAGCTGTACGATCTGGAAGCAGATCCCGAAGCCTGCTATTCGGTCCACTCGATACTGTGACCATCCTTTAGGTGGCTTCGTCTCGGTCACCTAACATGCTCTCGCGACTCTCAGTCCGACAAGGATAGTCCGAATCTGCCGTAACTTGTCTCGTCATGTTTGCAAGATGAGCGGATTGTGGAAGTATCTCCGTGGCATCTCTTACACGAAACATTTCTCCAATCAGCGCGATCGATGTGATGATATCCGGGAGCGAGCACGACAGCATCGCGCAGATCACTTCCACTGACGTCATGAGCAGGAACAACGCACTTGTATTCGTGTCCCGGGACTCGAACTGCTGCTCTCTAGCAAGATATAGGCGAGTGGCCGAAGTGGCGATTAGACTACGTATCGTCAGCGACCAGGCACAGCATATCGACGTGAGCTTTCGCTGCAAACCTTAGACTCGGCACTCTTTCAAAGAGCGTACGTCTCGACCGGCCCTGCTGTAGCGCTGTCCGTAATTGTCCGACTAGTTTTGCAAACTCTAGAGGAGGGCGCACGATGGATATGATGATAACACAAATACTATCGGCGGCTTCGCAGGTTATGGTGAAACTACAATATGCGTACCAGAATCGTGCGTGAGTGGTAGCTGAGTGTTCCGACAGTGGATGGAAGAGAGCACAATACGCAATCATGATTGCAGTGCTGATCGTCATAAAGGCGATGACAAGAACAGTGCTTAGCCTGCTACTGCCGCAATCCAGAGTAAAGACCCTCGCGAGCCTACCCACAAGCATCGATCGATAGATTGAAGATGCCAACAGGTATATGATCTGGCAGTTGAAGAAGGACTGGCATGGTACGGATCAGTGCCTGCTCAAACACGAAGTGGAAGAAGGGGGGGGGGGGAGGTTTCTCACAGGTTCTCCATACTCGATGTTTGTGCCCTTCGCCATGATAATCATGGTTGATGCGGTCAGCGATATATTTGCAAACTTCCAATCAGCCTGGACCACACCACTAGACATGATACTTACCATCAAAATTGCTATGCCTGTGGAAGACCTGAGCGGACATGCCTTGACTTTGCGCCTCCTCCAAGACTCATACGTAGATGAGAAGCAGCAGAGAACATTCACGACCAAGCAAATCGCTAGGACGCCGGTGTATACCTTTCTGTGTCCTCCGCCAGACATGTTCCGAAGGACAAGAAACGGGTTTGAAGAATGAGAGTCAGGGTGACGCACATGGTGGTGGTAGCGTTTCGTCAAAGAGCTCTTTCTAAGTACAAGTCTGTCGTGGACTCTTTCACACAATAAATATACTTCTCTGCGATCTCAAACGATCGCAATCGTCTTGTAGTTTAGATCATTCCGGGATTAAAGTCGGACCAACACGGCTCGCTAACGCTCATGCAAATATGCCGATTGCTGTAAGTGGCTGCCCAAAAGCGCCATCAGCAGCTGTCACATATGCTGTCTCCTGCACTAGTTCGACTTGATGGGCATTTCCCGATGTCAGGGGCGGCTATGATGACTGATTTGGTCCTCATTTTGACAAGGGGGGTATTTCCCAACAAGCACATAGGCCTGAACTACTGTAGTAGTGACACATCAGGTCTTGGGTCAAGGTATCCATTCCACACGCAATGTGGCTACTCCTTTCAACATTATGAAAGGATGCCGAGCAATATTGACGCAGATGTCGGTCATCATCCGAGGCCTCTACAAGTCATCTTCAGATACACAATATCATGATAGAGGAGCAACAGACGCTGTAGTCGAGCACTGGAGGAATATTGACTAAAGTGAAGATAGACAGCACTTGTTACGAAGTTTCATAAGTCAAGTCGTATTTCGCTGTTACATGGGTCTCTCTTCGACTGGTCTCGCGATGGAGGGAAAGCATCAAGTCTGGCTCAAAGTCTGTCGAAGTCGAAAATAAGAATGGTCTGAGATCATGCAAGGTGGGAAGGGCAACACCGGACTTGGGATAGGCTCCTATGAGTACAGATGTCAGCTTGTGTTCCCCATCACCTACGATCCGACCACCTAAAAAGTCACTGAGCATCAACGTGAGCTACTATCGACGTCGACAGGAGAGTCCGCCATGCTCCCTGCATCCTCGCTTCTTACCGTTCGGACCGGGCATCAGAAACCATTGAGGATAACAGGCGAAAACTAACGTCAAGTTGATCTGGCTAGCGGACTTCGTGCTTCTCGCCGAAGGTATCGATAACGAATGTGCTCTGCTCCCAGTGCTCCCCGATGATTTCGCTTGCGACATTCAACAGGAATATTTGAACAAAATCACTCAACATGAGAGAGCCTGTCGAAGTCGACGTGTCGAAACCAAGCCGTCAGCGCTAGCCTTTTCTGTACATCTGTGGAACTCATTTCCACAGAATGACAGATCTGGGCTAGTGTTCACGCAGGGCGGATTATAAGCTCGCATGGACAATGTTTGTGGACATAGATTTCACGCGCCATACCTTGCCAATCCGACGTACCGTCACTGGCCTGAACTTCATGGCTTCATCGCATCCTCGATTTTGTGACCAAGGAGCCTATAAGGCATTTCATCCTTGTTGATTGCTCATGACCTCTTTGGCCACTGCAAGGTGGAATTGCAGGGCTTCAGTTGCAATCGATACCATCTAGCATCGATACTTACCATCTAGCATCGATTCTTACCATCTAGCATCGACACTTACCATCTAGCATCGATACTTACCATCTGGTATCGATACTTACCATCTAGCATCGATACTTACCATCTAGTATCGATACTTACCATCTAGCATCGATACTTACCATCTAGCATTGCTAGAGACGGGCCGATTCAGAATGAAGTCACTGGCGTGAGCATCATGTCTCCTGCGCACACGTAGAAGTGGGCTGTAATCAAGATACCGCGTCCGATACTGGTCGCATTCGAAACTTTAACCAATATAAACGATCCCGTTCGTCAGCATCGGATGTGAGGAGTGTCAGTCAGCTGTTACTCGCAGCAGTCGTCCCCCGACGTGAGGTAAAATGGCGGTCTGAATTGATTGACACTGTTGCAGAATACGCCGCGATCATATGGTGACACTCACGAGCCGTGCAGCAAATATCTATCGGTACTGTCAGTACGAACTGCGTCAGTGATGGCACTTAGATTCACGAAGATTTGATCCGCGTCAAAGTTGATGTGATTACGGCTGATGGATGGGAGTATCTCGTACCGCGTATCACAATACCTGCTTCAGGCTAGTATGGGCAGGACCCTGATAGCGCAGAGCGCGGTAGGCTCACGTACCTTGCATACGATGATAAGAAGGAGTCGAAGATCGACACGCGTCGCGGATCCCTTACGCCCACGCTTTGAGCGAGCCAATCCTCGATCATCACGTTGCACTTGTCGTGACAAGATGGTGCGACCATCACGTCGCCTTTGTGGACGATCTTGCACATGAGTCTCCTTGGCGCAAAGTCGTGAATCTAGCGTCGGTCCAGATTATTCCGGCAGATGCATCTATAAGTAATCGCCCAGGGCCTCAACCTTCATCACTGTCTTGCAACATATAGAGATCATCCCTCCAGACCTGATCACGCGCAATCGGCCTCTGTAAAAGCACCTCTCTCGATTAGATTACACATACTCATCATAGGCTTGATTTCGGCTTCGACACTATCGCAAGATGTCTGAGTCTGACAAAACACCGAAGCTATTGACGTCCGCTACGTGAATACCAACGCAGGATGCCAAATCTGAATCCCCAAACAAGTCATTCACTTTGACACCTAATTCTGCAGAGCACTTCATCCAAGCAGATGACAGAAGCAAAGAGCAGGAGCGGATACAAGAGCAGAGTCAAGACAAGGAGCAAGTCGATAGGAAGATCGATTAGGCATTTCGATACGGAAGATGGTTCGCGGTGAGGAAACACGAAAAGCCTGCATATTGCTTGAACTGACGCTCTAGATCTCTGTGCTAGATATGGAATCAAAAGGGAGAAGCCAGTAAACGGGACCGGTGTACGTAGTGTTATCCTCTGCTTTGTTGTTTCGGAACAACAAAACAGAACAACGAATGCATTCATCATCCGTCCGATGAATATGTTAGACGTGCAAGAAGACGTTGAAAATAGAAGATGTAATGTCAGTCAAGCGCGAGCGGAATGCCCAACCCGCCGGAACACCAAAATACATTTTCGCCTCCACTGGGCCGTGACTTAACTCCAAAACGTGACATCCGAATGCCACAAAATTTATAGACAAGATTACGTACCCTCCCCTGCACGTACTATACACTTCTGAAGTATTTATTAACTTTGGATGGAGCACAAGGTGTCTGCAAAAGGCGGCTTCAAGTATCTCCGCCTTCGACGACGCGGACCTTCTCTGTTACAGCACCCTCAAATTGCGCTCAAGATCCGTGGCAATCGCCATGCCCAATGCCTACCCCAGCTAGACTCGATTGCTCACATCGGAGCACAACCTATCCTCTAGATCAGCGTCTCCGCTGATCAAACAGATTCATCGCGCAAGAACCTGCCAAGCTGACTGTCTGGCCCTCTCGTACTAATAAAGGGACGTAACTTACATCAACTACCTTAAGTCAGATTTAACACACCCGACTGATTCGGCAGCTCGTATCGTATCGCTGCTGAACGAGCAGCGATATGGTTGGACGTGATTGACTGGTAATATCTGCCCGATTCACTATCTGCTGCACAGAAGAAGGTACACTGCCTCATGTATCATTCTGCGTCCACGCTTTCACCCTCTGCGTCCACGCTCTCACCCTCTGCGTCCACGCTTTCACCCGCTGCGTCCACGCTTTCACCCGCTGCGTCCACGCTTTCACCCGCTGCGTCCACGCTTTCACCATCCGCGCTCATCAAGTTGACCTGAGCAGGTGTACGCGATGCTGCTCTTATCATTGCAGCGAGCCATACTACATTGTGGTGACCTGTTTTTCGGCGCACAACAGGATCCGCGAAGGTATCCAAGATAGTTTTGTCGTCTCTTGAAGCGAATTCCCCTTCGATCGGAAATCCAGATATAACGTCATGCGGGAAGACTGCCATTGAATTGCTGAGTATGTGCGTCGCTTCCGCCTTGGACCCTCGTCTCTTGCCACGTTGCTGCCTGCCATCTTTCTGCCTACTCCTTTTCGCCTTGCCATCCTTTTCCCTGCCAAAAGCGGTCTCCGCAGCGTACCACGCAATCAGGATGACATGCTTCTCGTCGACCCCGGTTTCCCGAACGTCCAGGATGCGAACAGGGCTGTGACTTTTTCTGTTCCAAATTGTCACCACAGCACCGGGCACAATTGGGCGACCACCATACTTCAATCCGTCTGAGCATTCTAGATCCTTCCATTGTTTGGAGATGTGTTCGTCGTTCGGCACAATTTTCGGAACAAGCCGCCCATCCAAGTGTTCTCGCTCCACGTGGAAATAGTCGATGGCGTCTGGAGTTCCGTCTGACTTCGTCTCCGCAGTCTCAATCGCAGATGAAACATCGCTTGCAGGTGTGCCGGTATCGTCGGGTAGCTCTTGAAACATGTTGTTCATATAGACTGGTGGGTCATCTGCGCTGTTGACAAGATAGCTACAAGCAACGATATCTGTTTCTCCAGTTCTCAGGATGTGTCTTCACTAGAGTATGGTGACGAGTCACACTTACCGCGGAGCTTCTATCGTCTGATTGTATGGTCGTCTGTCACAACGATCAAATCCTCCCGCAACAAGTCCTACATCCGGACGATAGCGCGTATGCTGTAATGTAAGCTGTGGTGCTCAAGTGGTCAGATCATGAGGTACTCAACCGTAGATTGGTAATTGGGCGCTCTTTATTGTAAGCGTTCTCGCACGCGAATACAAGTCAATAGCAGGACGGCGGTCCCTCCTCTGCAGTGGTGCACGGCCATTTCATTTTGCCTGGGCTCAACCTTCTAGTTCGTCATCACTGTCGATAAAGGCGTCTGGACAGTCTCTGCGACGCTTGGTGGTGAAATCTGACATGGGCGTGCGTCCTCAGCCAGTACTGGTCCGTCAAATCGGTGCATCCTGACTTCGCATTCTTGCGTCTACGTCCAGCGTTCACGCGAAGCTGATGTCCAGCCGTGCTGTGTTCTGCTCTACATAGACACTACTCCAAATCCGTCGATCTGTGGAATCCATTTCCACAGATCGACCAAACAGGCTAGTATCGGCGGTGTGGCGTTCGACCGTGCATATGGCGCTGCTCTGTCTCCGAATTTACACGGCCTCACTTCCAGCACGCCGAACTTGGGTTCTCATGTGGTCGACGATCAAGATGCCTCTTTCTCTTAAATCGGACGAACGAGCCAGCAACATGTTCTTTGCTGGCTTGCTGTCGCTTGCTTCGGGAGTGCATTGGTGGCGGGCCCGATATAGAACCCTCCCAGCGAACGCGGGCTCTTGTGGTCACAGATGTCTCTTGACGTGTGGGGTCAGTGGTTCCAAGGCTTACCAGCTGCAGCCCACTTTTCTCACCAAAACATCACGACTGGTTTTGAAAGACAGGTAATGAAGAGATCTGCCGATCGATTTACGCTTCCAGACCTGGCGCACTGGTTGACTCGGATGTGCCGCCATGTCATTTGACCTGGTTATACCGGACACCGCGCTCGGTTCTATCTGGAAGGACAGTCACTATATTACCATCATTAGCACGGAAGTCCGTGCACGTTTGGCATAGTGGTGGTAGGACAGATGTAGGAAATCCTCATTCTGGTGACACTTAGCTGCCTGCCCCTACGCCAATATGCGACAGGTAGGGCTTCGCAGGCATCATAGATTCGTGACGCCATGGGCGGATCTTGTTTTTGTCGAACAACCAATCGCCCGCGCAACGCGTGTCCTGCAATGTCCTCGTGAAGACTATAAAGTGAAAGCCTATGTTTCAAGGGGGTTTGGTCTATAATAGCACAACGAGCTCGCTACCGATTACGATGACTCCAGACAGTTCGCGGACTACACACTCGCTCCATTTCATTGATCATTGCACACTGAATTTGCCAGCCAATTTTCCACAGATGATGCTTGTGACCGTACAACGCCTGCGACTGATAAGGCATATGGTAGATTCGCGGTCTCAGGATCACCGCAGGAAAAGTGAGGGCAATTTGGTAAGTAAGTTACCCTCCACAAGGATTTCACTAATCCGGCTATAAAGCATGGAGGTAACTTACACACGGCAAGTTTTATGATCCTGGGCTCCATGGCCATAATTGCAGCCGCGGTACAGCACTCGTTGGAATCGGATACTCCATCCAGTGCTGTACGCTCGATGAGTAATCAGCAACTATTGCTGGCCTCCACCCATTCATTCGAATGCGCTTTGCATTGTTTGATTATTCGGCTCGATAGCCATGCTGTGAGCCGACGCAAACACAGCATCATTCAAGCTTTATTCTCTGCCTTACTCTTCATTCGCCTCTATCTTCAAGCCGTCCAGATCTTCATTTGCGAGGAAATAGAACCCTGGTGGTGGATGAATCATTCTGGGATCATCGAATTGTTGGGGAGGACATGGTACTACGGTAGTATCATTTGCCATACATGTTTCTCTTTGGCGCTCTACGTCTCGGTCTCATCCTCAAGGGTCCGGATATCATGTCGCCGGAGGTATGGTTTGTTCATCATGCTTCTCCTCGGCCTATACTTCATTGCCAATCTAAGTGCTATTGGTCTATGGCTTCAAAAACAAACCCCAGAGTCGCAACCCGCGTTTTACATATCGTCAGGAGAAGAACAATTAAGCTATGGGGCTGGCGTTCACGTTAGAGTCTCAGGGAGCACAATGTGAAATCACATCTAATATGGTCACAGAATGTTGCGTTACTGATACTGAGCTATGAGCTCTTCTCAATTCTGAGAGGCCTAAGGAAGATGCAAGTGAAAACAGTGGATCACTAGGAGAAGCGAAGAATAGAAGTAGTTTGGGGGCGAGAAGTATTCTGAGGGCGAGAAGTATTCTGAGGGCGAGAAGTATTCTGAGGGCGAGAAGTATTCTGAGGGCGCGAAGGACTCTTGATGCTGAAGGTCCGAGAATGTTGATTGAGTTCGGCTCTGGACACAGAACGCGGGTGTCCGTCTGATTGCCATCATGAAATACCACTCGTGGCTCTGTCAATCGTTCTGTCGTCTGTATAAAGACGAGAAACTTCTGCTCCCCAATGCGACTTGACAAATGTTGCAGAGATATGAGATTGCCAAATGCTTCTCATCGATCCAAAAACCCTGTTCAGGACTTTTGCAATATCCATATGACATGATCGAAAAGAGCTTACGACCTCGAGTTGGAGCAAGCGCTGCGCGAGATATAGGATTACAGCAAGCTGGAGTCTCCCAAAGTAGATCCTTCTAACGAAGGTATTGTGTAATACACGAGCTTAAAATTTGATATAGATGCTGAAGCGCGCGTTGAGACCAGTCATATTTATGATGGTATGATTTCCGATGCACTAGTGGAACCAATGTCAGTTGTTGCTCGAGTAAATTAATTGGGTCTGTTATCAGGCAGATATGCGGCAGTCACTACCAGTACTACTCCTCAATGTATTCAAGAATTAGTGAGAAAAAGTCGAAGGTGCACCATGTGGCGTGGCCGGTTCAGGATGCTTCTTGGCCCACTTTTTAAGGCATTGACTTGACGGCCAGGGATCTTCGATACCATAGTCAAGCATCTAGTAGACTTGTCAGTGATCCACCGTAGAGAACGAAGCTGCAGATACAGACCTTTGCACTGATGATGTCCCATTTATGCTTTTCCCAATACTCATGGGCCAGCTTCAAAGCCTCTATATCCTCATCTTCCCAGACTCGAGCCTTTTCGCGCAAGCGTTTGTATCGCATCTGCAATGCCGGTATCTTCACCTTCTGGCCATCTTGAGATGTGAAGCGATCTGCAATATCCTTCCAAGGCAAGCTCTCCTCATCTTTGAGACGGACGAGTAGGCGATCTTGCTCGCTAAGCTTTGGATCTTTTGCAATCGACATCAATCTCCGTCGCTTTCTCTCAGCCGCCGCAGTCATATCGTCCCCATCGATGGAGCGTTTTGGAACATCATTTCCGGGTCGTGGAGCCAGCGGACGGTATCGGGCCTTTGATGCTGCCGGCTCCTCCTCGAATGACCTTTGGTCAGCACAGACGCCGTCGTCTATACGGATTTCGTCGTCGCCAGCATCCGTCGTAGGCGTCAAGGCTGGAGGAGTGCCGTTCGAAGCAAGGAAGTACGACTGCTCGGGCTGCGAGTAGTGGTATCTCAACAGATCATCAGGATAGCAGTTGAAGGCTGGAGTGGGTGAAGGTCCACATTGATAGGGGCTTGACGGTGACGGTCGATACTGATAGGGACTTGATGGCGAGCTATAGTAACTTTGGGCAGACCAAGTGCCAGGCGTCGACCAAGATGAATAAGGACTCGGGTTTCCACATGACATCGGACTGGGCACTGCGGAGCTGGTAGGTACACTGAGGTCATTATTTTGTTGTAAAGTAACCAGAAGACCACCGCTGTTCAATTGTGGCTGTGGCTGCTGTGGATAAGTGATCAGCCATCTCAGATCTTGTGTCTCGCTCTCGCTTACTCCTTCGTCCTGGGGTCGAGGGACATCAGAAAGAGCATGCGGTGCCTGCGGCTCGCATTCGAACGGCACTGGGTTCTCGATTGCATCAAGATGCTGTCGAAGTGTGCTAAATGCCATGCTTCTTGATAAGACTACGCCGAATGTGCGACGTAGATGCTCGACGTTTGTAGTGGTATGCTGCCGGCAGTGTCAAATCCGGTTGCAATGGCGGCGGCGGCGACGGCGGCGGCGGCACTCAAGATTCAGTATCCAGGATCAAGGATCCGATGAGGATATTTTCAGGGCGACGAGGAATGCCAGCTGGTATACTTGTCAGATAGAGACCGCGTGCGACAAGACGTGATAGATAGGTTGTTGATAGGGAGACGAGCATGTGCGCAACCTGGGGACCACTAATACTTTTAAGTGGTGGGCTAGGCTTGGAGGATTGTGCAATCACAAATTGTGCTCAGCAGCAGGAATGAGGGTCGGGGACACTTAACACAATTCCAGCGTCTGCTAGACGATGTGGTCGTAGTACCAGCACGAACGGAGCGAGATCTAAGCCGAGCGTGTCTGCGCCGGCTTTCGGGTGGCACGGTGACTCCCAAATCGAAACAAGCAGCAGCGGCGTTCCGAGTCAGTCAGTACACGGTCTTTTCGATGCATACAACGTCAATGCTTGGGGCGGAAAGGACAGGATCAGACCAAAGGTAGGTACCGCACGCTAGTTCTGTCGGGTCGCGTCAGCAGATTTTGCTAGTTATCTCTCCGCACTGTCGGGACGGGACCTGATCGTGCAGCCAGTGCCGCCAAGATGATGAGCTGCACATCTCGGTCCCATCATCACGCACGGACAACATCTTTCCCAAGTCCTGCGTCAAGCTGGGCCTGCAAATTGATCTGCGAATTGACACCATTAGGAAAGCAGGTCTCTTTGCTCCACGTATAAGTTAAAGATAAAGGATGTCAAGTCATTTCGTCAGCAGCGTGAGTCATCAAGAAGTCGTCCATGCTTCCTTCCTGCGAATCTTTGTGCTCTCCCTGCCATCCTATGGTCTCCCTAGATAGCGGACGATTCTTCTGCGCCGTCTTCGCAGTCGAGTGAGGATCTCTGGTGCACCCTAAGTAGAGTGTAAGTGTAGAGTGTAGAGTGTAGAGTGTAGACTGTAGACTGTAGAGTGTAGAGTGTAGAGTGTAGACTGTAGAGTGTAGACTGTAGAGTGTAGAGTGTAGAGTGTAGACTGTAGAGTGTAGAGTGTAGAGTGTAGAGTGTAGAGTGTAGAGTGTAGACTGTAGAGTGTAGACTGTAGAGTGTAGAGTGTAGAGTGTAGAGTGTAGAGTGTAGAGTGTAGACTGTAGAGTGTAGAGTGCAGAGTGTAGAGTGTAGACTGTAGACTGTAGAGTGTAGACTGTAGACTGTAGACTGTAGACTGCAGAGTGCAGATGCAGAACAATGAAACGCGAATGTGATGCGCCGGTGATAGAGATTCATGGAACGTAGAAGCTTGCATAACAAGATCTATGCCATGGTTGGTAGAGGTCATCAAGCATGACTACGTCGACTATATTTCGAAGCCAAATTCGGCGCCGCCACAAAGATAGTACGACGGAACGGGCACGTGTCGACCTTGATTGATAGCATACTCGAGCCGCATGATTGTACGCCTTGGGTGAGGTATCTTCTAGCGAAGTGGCTGGAACCTCCAAGTTGTCGCGCGTTGAGCACATGACACTGTCAGATACTGTTGTACCAATAGAGGAAGAAGTTAAGCATTTGTAGCACTTGTATGAGTCTACGGTAAGGGTCAGACTCGAGCAGGATATGTCATCGGCCGATATAATTTCAAATGGAGTCGTAGATGTGCCTATCTTCCTTGTTATCGACTACTTCTCACCACTCGAAGGACGCCCCGGGGACGCATGTCATTCGTTGCGAGTCGGTGTGAACTGTCAATCACAACCAGGACTCATCAGCGGCTTGGCAAATGGAAGAGCGCCAACGGCGCCCCAGATGCACAGCTATTATCAGTGGAGCAAGGCGAGACTAGCTCAGCTTCTTCGCATCTACACTAGTGGCAAAAGGGCAAGGTCTTCAAGACATAAGAAGCGAAAGTCGAAAGCCTACTTCTACAACCTGCACGACGGGTATACAGGTTACTGCCTACATCAAACGGAGCATCTGAGCTTGCTCGTCTGACAGAATATCGTCCCACACCTCGTCCCACACAACACCACTAGCGTATCCTACAGTATGATAATGCACAGAGACAGAAGGAGTGTAGAGAGCGTGGCTGGGACGAGTACGAAATCACAAGTGCAAAGTGTGGTATATTTCTCACTGTACATATCGCCTCTCTGACATACAAACACGACAGCTTGAAACATGGTCACATACGACGCGTGAAAGGTCTTCTGGCGACCTCTTGAAAGACAACATAGTTCAGGCCTGGTCCGCGGTCGACTTGTAGGATCAAGGTGGGTAGTAAGTAGTACGGCTCTCAGTTGACCTATGTACAGTACATCTCGCCCTCGTCTTCCACACTCTGTCCGATCCTGTTAAGCCTTCCAACTCTTTCCGTGGCATGACGTGGGTCTCATTGTCGGTCGTCGACTCTCGCCGTCTGCAGACTCGATACCGGACCTTCTCAAAGCCAAATGGTCGCTGATGCAGGCACTCATCACCACGGAGTTGGTGAGCCGTTGTGGCTGTCCTTATGTCCATGATACAGGTAGGCAGACAGCTAGAGTGATCTGGACGCTGTGCCAGGTGCCAATTACCTGAATCTTCGGTGTTCTCCCGAGCATTTTTAGGTGCCTCGTGCACGCCAGAAACGAGCGAATCCTTCTTATTCAGACTTTTCTCGTGTCGTCCTGAACGACTAATGAGCGTGGACGGCAACTATGGCTCTATTTACATGTACCGCCCCTATTACGACGAGTCTTTGTGCTCTCGCGCTTATGTATCCGCCGTAAATGGTCTTGCTGGGGAGTAGTCAGTCCGTCTTCACGAGATTCAGAATATAGCTGGCAAATTGGGCATCTACCATGTTGTCGACTCTGCTGAACAGTCGATCGCAGCCAGCCTCTTCACAGGGAATATCAGGATTATGCTTTGCTTCGTGCCGTAACCTGTCTTGCTTGTTCGAGAAACCTTTGCCATCAGCTCGTGGACAGGTTGAGTATTTGCAGAACAAAGCTGTTGTATGACGTTTGTGGTGCTGATTCAAGGCAGATCTCTTTGAGAAGCCGGCCACACGAGTACAACCTGGGTATGGGCATCTCAAATCGCCTTGATTGTCCTGACGGCTCGGCTTGGTAGACTCCTTAGCGTTGGGTGATCTAGCACGCGAGGGTACTGATGGATCAGCTCCCTGTGATGCTTTTGGACCGGGTCCAATCTCCTGGAGATTGACACTCGGAGTCCATGATGGCGTAGAGGTCACTGAGGAAGGTATGAGTTGGTGGCCTTGTTGTACAGGAAGCACAGTAGCTTCATTCGATCTGTGAAAAGTAGTCCCGTCGGCCGTGGAAGCTGCCATATCAAAAGCGAAGCCTTGATTGTCTCGATCTTGCAAAGGTATGGCTGTCGTAGAGGCAAGTACAGGTGGCCTCGCGCTGATCAAAGGCTGTACGAAGTCGTACATGGCATACGGCTGGGGTATGTGGACCAACGACGATAGTGCGGGAAACGACTGTGCCATGGCAATGTCTGTCATGGCGCCATCGAACGATGTCTCTCGCTCGTCAGGATGGCTTATAAGCTCAAGATCCCCTGATAAATACTGCTGGTCGTATCGGGGACAATAGCATACGTTGAAGGCAGCAAAATCTGTCATGCTGGCGATGGGTACGAGCTGAGAATCTGATGCCGCTGACGGTCGAACAGATGAGGTCTACCGCTACTCTTCGTTGTGACGTTGAAAACGGGCTTCGTGAAAGATAGCAAGCTTGAGATTTGAGCAGAGGCCGCAGCTACTGGGGTGGTAGTCGCATTTTCAGCTCGACGCAGCGACGTGACGCGATGGAGCGCGCAGATAGACGAGATCTACAGACTAGTCTAGCGCCACGAGTACGTTGGTCCAGAGTGGAGACGTGCTTTCAACAATTGCTATACATTTCTAGCTGTAGCCTGAGCTTAGTACAAAATAAGAGGAAAGTGGCTTGTCAGTCGTGTGGGCTGATATGCAAGCTCGATGGAGGTCCGCAAAAGTGCTAGGAAAGCAACGCAAAGCAACGCGACGCGACGCAACGCAGGGAAAAGATGGTCACGGCTTGGAGACGATATTTTTGTGTTTCATCCATTTCACCATACAGTGAGGATACAAAAGGGAGTGGCATGCTTTAGTGGTGGCTGTTTGTCGTCTCCGGCGTGGATGAGTGCGTGCGAGTTGTGCGAAACGTGGAAAAAGCAAGAAGCAAGCTTGGCAAACGAGGATCGCCATCTGCAGTCCCCAACCAGACACTGGGGCAGAAATACGCACGAGAGAGTGGCTCCTGTCCTTCCCCTAGCTCAGACTTGAGTCACTCCCACCGACGGCATGCCATCGCAAAGAATGACTGTCGCGTCATATACAGTGGTGTAGACTGATTATCCAGCAAGTTCATGGAGCGCGCAGCGCTGTTCTGCGTTCTCGGGGGCTCAGCAACCAATAGTCCATCTCTGAAGCGGACCTTGCTCAATCTATCCTTTTGACTGTGTCCCCTCCAGCACGCATGGCGGCCCCAGTGGTCATGGCGTCATCAGCAATAGAGTTGGGCCATGGAACTATTCCAACCACGAGTCATGTCAACTTGGCTTACGTGATGAACCATGCAAGGATGACCAGGCGCAGCTACGATTGTCAGGCAGGCAGGCAGGCAGGCAGTTCCACGACGGCATCTCTGCACCCGTCGGGAGTCCGCCGAGTTGTGATGAGATGAGGTGCTGGAGCTGTGGGGATCAAGCCAAACATGCGTTCTCAGCACGTCTATGTTATGCAGACAATCAGTATTGATAGTCAAACAAGTGTAGAACGTAGCGAGAGGACGCCAGCGCAGCCAGAATGACGATGCGAGGTAATCGAGACAATCATGCCAACGTATTTTTGATCTGCCCAGTCACAGGCTGAGCTCTGCTCAGGAGCTTCAACGAATCAAGAACGGACGACACCGAGGTAAAAGAAGCACGCCCTCGAGCCCTCTAACCGTTGCGTACGCTCTTTCACAGCCACGGCATCGCCTACGTTCGTCAGAGCGACTTGCCGATAGTACACGGCTCTACTTATTCGACGTTCATGGATTACCTGCTGGAGCTCGAAGACGTCCCAACCTGTAATTACCGGTGAAACAATAATGATAGAAGGGAGGCAGCAATGGTAATACCATTGTATAACTTCGGCAGGTCGAGAACTCCCTAGACCCAGGACGAAGACTAACAATACTAGCTTATGCGTCATTCGAGTCGATCAGAATTGTTCTGGCCAACTGAGTCACTACTGCTCTACACACGCCCCTCCGGCTTACAAGGCTGATGCAGCGGCTCGATAGTCCTTCACTGCCCACAGAAGGGGCGATGTAATGTCTGCGCCACTTCCATCACGGCATCGAGCAGCTCTTCCTTACCATTCTTATATCTCTTCGGACCCAATTTTTCACAGCATACACACACGCACACACACACACACACACACACACACACACACACACACACACACACACACACACACACACACACACACACACACACACACACACA